>CAKNYM010044469.1:0-16651 GCA_932195095.1 Andricus curvator | reverse complement strand
GTAATCAGCGACCCCAAAAACCCTAGAGTACCAAGTTTCATTTCAATTTATCCAATACGTCGTTCAAAATTGAATTCTTTCGTAAAAAAGAGCGATTTTCAAAATTTGTTTATTTATAACTATTTATAATTTTAAACAATACGTTTGTCAACATGTTTTTTCACATTCTTCAATGCTTCAAATACGATATCAATAAGAAATTTTTGTTATTAGTTCAAAAACATTGAATCTAGAGAAAAAAGTTGTGAATAAAAAAGGTGGTAATCTGGGTTACCACTGCGCCGCAGAGGGTTAACAGACATCATACTGTGGTGCCTTCTAATTATTTTATACAAATATTTCGTGACATTAATTAAATATAAATAACATAGAAAAAATAAGTTGTTGGTTCATTCTTTTTTAAAAATAAAAAATTAATAGGCGCGCGCCTTGGCGCGCGCAAGACTACTATTGTATGTATGTATGTATAAATTGGTTTCGCTAGGTCATAAGAAGTCATAGAAGGTTCGTCAATACGTTGTTTGAAATGTCTCGAAGACGCGAACAAACATTTAGAATACAGTACTATAGTATTCCTAATATGAACAAAGTTTTTCTGATATAAACAGAATACACATCTTTTTTTGAAACTTCATAAATCGGTACTGATGGGTCATAAAAGGTTCAATGATAGGTCGATTGTTGCATCTCAAAGACGCGAACAAATATGCTAAATGTCGTATTATTTCATTTTGAGTATCAAAAAAATTTTTCTCATATAAACAAGGTAAAATTTTTTGTTTTGTATCTCTAAACGCAAAAAAAATTATTTCCGAATTGCTGATCTAGCTCAAAATCCTACCAGACCTAGCTATTATTTGAAGCTACAATTTTTTCAAATATCATGATCATAGCTCTGTTACTTTTCGAGATATGGTAAAAAGAAAAAAGTTAGACACACACCATGGATACTTTTTTCAATTGTATTTTCGAACTCTTGGGGTCGAATTACATCGAAATATCTCAAAAAATCATATTTGAAAATGTAGGTCATTACAAACCTCCCTCTATGAGGAAGCAAAACAGTTAATTACTTAAACAATTTTCATAATTGAATGAAATATATATATCGAGGTGTATTTAGTGCTCCCTCAACGGCGTTAAAGCTTTAACTGAGCATATCTCGGAAATTATTAGACTTAAATGATTTCAAATAGAGGTCTCTGTATCCGTCTTGATTTTCTCTATAATCTAAGATAATTCATCAAAATTAATCATTCTAAACTATAAACAAAAATATGGAAAATACACGACATAAAAGTGTGTATATCAAATTCACCATCACAGTTGTATTCCTTTTGTAAATGTGAACAATTTTCATCTTGTTCTATTTGCCTTAAAATTAATATTTTAAAAGTTATTAATGGTTTAAATTATACTCTATATATATTATCTGTTTTAGTTGCATTCAATAATAAAAACATGTGAAAACAATATTTTTTGGATTTCTGAATGTTGTATTTTCAATTGTTTTTCATAGCATACCTCTCATGAGGCTTTTTAGGTTAGACATCCATACTTTCTCCATCTAATTTGAATTGCTTTGCAATCGTTTTTTTGCATCTGGGAACCGTTTTCGGTGAACCTCTACGATTGGTAAAATTAGTTACGTACCTTCTTCACTCTTTATGATTATGAAATTATGATGATATTACGAAATTTTTCAAAATCTTGTTTTAAAAATGAATTGTCTAATCTCAAACTTTGAAATAAAAAATAAGATGCAGGGCGCAGGCCCAATGAAGGACTCAAGTAACTTCTTAGCAATGTTATCTTTTCCTTCGTACTTAATTAGTTAGTTTAAGAAAATAATTTTCAACGAAAATTCAAAAACACAACACGTAGAATCAATAGATCAATTTGCGTGTTATATGAATAAAAAATTTTCAACATAAAATAGAATAGCTACATTTTCAGATAGAAAAAATTTAACAAACGAAAAAAAATTCTTAGAAAATAGTTATATGATCAAACAAATATTTCCATTTTAATAACAAAATATATAAATCGTCAAACAAATACTTGAATTTGAACTGAAAAAGATCAATTTTTAACCAAATAATTGAATTTTCAACTAGAAAAGATCACTTTTCTACAAAAACTGGATTAGTGAAACTTTCACTTAAAAAAATTATTTTTCAACGAGAAATGAAACGAATTTTTAACAAAATACTGAAATAATTTACCAAAAAGATGAATCTTAAACCAAAAAAATTAATTCTTTTAAAACTAGTTTAAGTTTCAACCAAGTAGTTGAATTCTCTACCAAAAAGATCACCTTCTAACAAAATAATTAAATTTTCAATCATACATTAGAATTTTCAACCACACGAGATGAATTCCAATCCAAAAATATAATGGTAGACTTTTTAACCAAAAAAATAAACTTTTAACCTGGAGAAGTTAAATTGCGTTATTGGGTTCTATTGATTGAGTTTAAAGCCAGGCTGAGGAACGAGAAAACTGGGAAGCTTCTTGGTAACAGGGAAAAAAGAGAATTATTTAAAAAAGGGGAAACGCTTTTATGGACGGCTACTAATCTGTTGAGTTAATCTGCCGCTAAAGTTAATATTTTTATTACGTCAATCTTTTCAAGTAAAAAAAATGGCTAGAGAATTTAATGAAATGTATCCTTATGCTAGTATCAAATAGTTTTAACTCATAATTCGATTGACGGTTATATAAAATCACATTTATATTTTGTATTTAGAAATAGGAGGGCTGTCAGCTTCAGTTTCACGTGACTTAAACTGAACCAGTGAAAATTTCACTAGTTGAATCAGTATTCTGAATTATCACTGGTGAAAATCACAGCCATACTACGCTGAAAAAACCAGTTCTCGTCAGATCACTGAAGTTAAGCAGCGTTGGGCGCGGTTAGTACTTGGATGGGTTACCATTCGAGAAAAGTGAGTGCTGTTGGCACATCGTGGGTGCGGTGAGCCCACACTTGTAGCTATTTACTACAAAAAACTATCCACCTAGAAACAATACCCGAATCGGGTAGTGGCACGCCTACCCTGAAAGGGAAATGGCTTAATGGTATACAAACCAGTGATTTTTCCACTTTGACTAGGTCAACCAGGAAGTGACTCATCCAAAATAGCGTTACTGAATATACCAGTGGCGCTAAATGATAGATTTAATTGTATACCTAACCAGCTGACGGACGACAACGCGTACGACCATATGGGTACTGAGAAACCAGTAAACCTCACTGATTGAACCAGTGACGAAATTCCACTGATAGAACCAGTGAATTCTCACAGATTTTCAGTGACACGCTTCTGGCTGTTTCAACCAGTGGGATTTCACTGGAAATCAGTGATGTTTCACTGGATCATTTTAAGAGGGTAGTGTCACGTAATATATGGCCGCTAATACGCTTCCTGGATCCCAACATACTCCTCTTCAACATAGTATTATTCTAGATTTTGAAAAAAATTTGCGACACAATGAAATAAAAAATTAAAAATATGGATTCAATTAAAGATTATTAAACAAACCGAGAAAAATTTTCTAGCAAAAATGTTGCGCTGAGACAAATCTACTATTATTCACTAAATGTCTTCTTTTTCCAGGATCGGTTGGAGGATATTAAAGGCGCGTTCACTGAATATTATGTCGAATGACTGAGAGGTCGATCTCGAGTGTTTCCATTTTCTTTTGTATTCATAATTATATGGTTCTCATTTCTCGAGCACTTTTCTTCCCGTTAGCAAATTTATTTGCTTCCTCATAGAGGAAGCATTAGTTATTTTTTTCAATAATAGACAAACCAAAGTCTTATTTTGATCAATTCAAAAATAGAAATTTACAAAAAATACAGAATTACAAAATAATACAAACAATTTTTTAAATAAAAAGACAAATCAGACATATCAAATTTGTTATTCGAGATGATAATTTTTCGAGCCGGAAAAAGGAAGGGAAAAGTTCTGTCGCACCCTATCCCTTTCCCAGCTTTATGATTTCTTTACCAAAATTGTCAGAATTATTCTATTTGAAAATTCATGATCAAAAAGTCTTTCCTATTCATGCGTTAACTTTGAATTATGTCGGTGAAAATATTTTTTCTGTTAAAAACAAATGATTCAAATATTATAAATGAGCATCACTTCCTTAATCTTCAATAAAGTGTATTAATATTATAGATCAATCGATTTTCCTCGAATCAAGGAATCTTTTCCGTTCATGCATCAATTGTAAATTATGTTAGTGAAAAAAGTTTTACTATAAAAAACCGTGTTTTCAAATATTATGCATTACTATAGCTTCCTTACTCGTCAATAAAATGTGTCAATGTTATAGTTCAATCGATTCGTCTTGAATGAACACAACTTTTCTATTCTCGCATCAACTTTAAATTATGAGAATAAAACGTTTTTAGTATAAAAATCGATTTTAAAAATATATAAATTACCATAACTTCCCTACTCTATAATAAAATGTATTAATAGTGCAGGTCAATCGATTCGTCTTGAACCAAGGAATCTTTTATATTCTTGCATCAACTTTGAATTATATTGAAGAAAAAAAGTTATACTATAAAAACCGTATTTTCACATTATTATTACCACAATGGTAGTAAATATCCACCTAGAAACACTACCCGAATCGGGTAGTGAGGCAATGAGTCTTTAATGAAATGTATCCTTACTATAAAATCTGTAAACGATATTCTTGATTTCGATAGTCACGATTATATCGTTTGCGCCTGCTGTGGGTGTGACACGAGGCATCAGTGCGCTAGAAAGTGATGGAACATGTCACGTTTCGATAGTCACGATTATATCGTTTTTGCAGCTATGGGTGTGACACGAGGCATCAGTGCGTTAGAAAGTGATGGAACATGTCACGATTCATACTTTTCGCCTGCTTTATGCGTGTGTCGCGAGGCATCAGTGCGTTAGAAAGTGATGGAACGTGTCAGGATTTTTCGTTCTTCAGTTGAAGTCATTTGATCCCAACGGAGCCGTCTTGATCTGCGCTTGCTTGGATTATAGTGACGTTCATTGGCTACAGTGTGCGTCTGCATTTGAATATTAAATACGTATGCAAACTAGAGCCAATGAGTGCCAGTCAGTCGAAGCATGCGCATGTCTTTCGGGATCAGTGTTCGAATCGTAGTTCGAGTTCGATAATACGACGACGTGTTTCTTCACATTTAGTAATGTGACCCGCCTGTTTGTATACAAACTCGTGTACGTTTCGGTTCTACTTTGCCTATAGAAACTCTATTTCGTTATACTGACATATTCGAATAATTATTTTTTTCGTTTTGAATAGAAGAATGTCAGAGATCTGTGTATGTCTACAGATCAAACATTTTATAATTTAAAAAGATGTTCTGATAATCAGAAGGGATTTCAAAGAAGTTTAAAGACTATAGGGTATTTTTTTATAATCCAAGGAATTTTCAAGAATTTTAAACAATTGCAGGGAATTTCAAAAGATTTCGAATAATTTGGAATATTTTAAGATATTATGAAAGATTTTAAGGAGTTTTCAATTGAAGCATATTTTAGGGTATTTGAAAAGAATCCAAGGCATTTGAGATGCCAAAAGATTTTAAAGAGTTTGAAATATTTGAGGATATTTTAACAGATTTCAAGGAATTTTCAAGTGATTTTAGTCATTTAGTGGATTTTAAGTATTTTAGAGTATCTTAAAAGATTGAAAAGTATTGTCGGGAGCTTTAAAATGTCTCGAGTAATTTTAAAATATTTAAACTAAATCTTTAGGAAATTTTAAAAGATTGCAAGAATTTTCAAAAGTTCTAAAAAGTTTAAAGTGATTTAAAAGAACTGGAAATATTTTATGGAATTTTGCAGGTATTTATTTTAAAAATTTCGAAGGAATTTGACGGATTATGAGAGTTTTAGATAATTTAAAAAGAATGCAAGGTATTTTCAAAAGATTTACATAATTTAAAGGTGATTAACATTTTTTTAGAGGATTTGAAAACTTTTGGAGTATTTCAAAAATTCCAAGGAATTTTCAATTTATTTCAGTAATTTAATTGATTTCAGAAAATTTGAGATATTTTAGGGTATTTAAAAAAATTTCACGGCATTTTCGAAAGCTTTAAAACATTTTAAGGAATTAAGAATTTTCAGTTGGTTTCAGTAATTTAACTGATATCATATGATTTTAAAAGATTCTGAGTCATTTTCGAAAGCTTTAAAAAGTTTCAAGTAAAATGTTTTAGGGTATCTTAACAGATGCTAAGGAATTTTCAATTGATTAAAGTAATTTAATTGGATTTCAGAGGATTTAAAAAATATCAAGTGAGATTTGAAAAAATGTTCATGGGCATTGTATCAAAGAGTTTCCTAAAATTTCGAAAATATAGACCGATTTGATAGGACCTATGTCAGGTTTTAGGGTATATTAAAAGATTCCAAGGAATTTTTAATTAATTTCGGTAACCTGATAGGATTTGAAATAATCAAAAATATTTCAGGGTACTTCAAAGTTTCCGAAGCACTTTCAAGAGATTTACAAATTTTAAGGCATTCCAAAAGATTTTAAAGTTCTTGAAATATCTTAGGGTATTTTTAAAAGATTTCAGTAATTTGAAGTGATTCAATTCTTTCTCTTTTTTCCTCCATTATTTATTTGTCTCTAATGAGCCGAAAAGGAGGTAGTTTGGGAACCTAATTTTGGTTTGGAATGTATTCCATGCTCTTTTTGCATAAAATCATTCATAAGAAAGTAGATTTCATTTTCATTTAAAATTTAAAAAAAAACGATTCTCACTATTTGAGGGCTTTTCAAAAGGGCACTTTCAGAAGATTTGAAAAATTTCTAGGAATTTCCAAGAATTTGACTGATTTTAAGGTATTTGAAAAATTTGCATAGTGTATTAAAAATTTTCCTGAAATTTTGGAAAATATGGAGCGATTTCGTAAGGGATCGTCCATATATTACGTAAGCCGTTTTTCTTTTGTTTATATCGTTGTGTCCTTTTCAACTTCACATCAATTTTATTCTCGTCTTTATTTAAACAAAAGAAAAACGTCTTACGTAATTTATGGACGATCCCTAAGGCCTATTATGATATCTCGAAAAATCCCAAGTGACTTTGTAAGATTTCCGAGGATTTCAATGATTTTAAGGGAGTTTGAAAGCTCACAAGGTATTTTGATAAATTTTCCAGGATTTCAAGTTATATCATCAGATTTCATGTAATTTCAAGGGATATCATAATATTTCAATAGATTTCTAAGAATTTATGCACAAGAATTCATGGATTTCGTATGATTATTCAAAAATATTTTCAAATATTTCAAGGTTTTATCAAAGATTTCAAAGAATTTGAAAGATTTTAGGCTATCTTAAAAGATTCCAAGGCATTCTCTATTAATTCAAAGAATTTGAAATATTTAAGGTATTTTTAAAAACCAAAGGAATTTCTAAGTGCTTCAATACATTTCAAGGCATTTCAACAGATTTTAAAGGATTTGGAATATTTAAGGGTATTTTTAAAAACTTCAAGGGATTTTCAAGAACTTTACAAAGTTCGAAGTGATTTAAAGAGCTTCCAAAGAATTTGAAATATTTTAGGGAATCGTAAAATATTAAAAGGTAATTTATAATTAAAATTTTAAATTAATATGAAAATTTGTCTATTAATTTATTATTTCATGATATTTTAAAAGATTCCAAGGGATTTTTGTAAAATTTCCAAGGATTTCTCTGTTTTTGAAGGGTTTTAGAAGCTTTCTAGGTTTTTGAATAAATGTCAAGGATTTTAAGAGGTATTGTCAGACTTAATAGAATTGCACGAGATTTCATTTCGAATTCACCCTGAATTCTCATAAATTCTTTTGAATTCTGCAGAATTTTTTTTTAATTCAGGTGATTTCTTTAAAATTCATCTAATTCTACTGAAGTCGGTGTATTTTTGTTCTTTTTAGTTTTTGTTTAGTTCATCTGGAAGTCGGCACTTCATCAAATTCTTTTAAATTTCCTAGAATTTTTCTAAACTCATTTTAAACTTTTACTGCATTCAATGCATTTTTTCATATTTTTCATTTCTCTTAAATTTCACTAAATTCACTCCAAGTCAACTGAAATCAAAGAAATTTTGGGGATTTTTTCAATCTTTCTGAATTTAAGTTGAATTGTTTTGAAGTCTTATGAAATTATCCTGAATTTGTTACAATTTACCTGGAAGTTTTAAAATGTCCTCGACTTCTTTGAAATTCTTTTTAATTCAAAAGGACATTAGTTACATTATTAATCCTCATTAGTCACTGTTAGTCACTTTTTGGGTATGGAATTAATCGCTTTTGGTCAATCCTTTTGTTTAAATATGTCACTCTTTTAATTTTTGCAAGCAAATTAGGCTGTGGCAGCCTACATGTAAATTGAAAATGCATAAGTTCAAATTGGTTTTGATCCTATTATAAAAGATTCTATATGTTAATAAAGTTACAAGTCTCTGTCAAAAGTAATTAGGGGTGGCAAACAGTTACTTTCAGAATTTTATTGAAATCATTTAGAATATTTCAAAAGATTCCAAAAAATTTTTTTAATAGATTTCAATAATTTGAAAGGATTTTAAAGATATAAGATTTTTTGTTTGTAATTCCAAGGAATTTTCCAGAGCCTTAGAAAGTGTCGAGACATTTTGAAAGATTTGAAAGGATTTAAAATATCTTGAAGTGTTTTTGAAGATTTTAATGCACTTTCAAGATATTATTAATTTTTAAAGGAATTTTAAAGACTTTTAATATCTTTAAGAGAAATAAAAATTTTTTTTGAGTTTTCAAGAATTTTGTAGAACTTCTGAATATATGAAACTATTTCATAGGACCTGCAAGGTTTCAATATATTTTAAAATATTTAAATGAATTTGGTGAGATTTCCGAAGATTACAATGATTTTAATGGATTTTAAAAGCTCTCAAGGTATTTCAATAAATTTTCCAGGATTCAAGAAAATATTATAAAATTTGATTCAACTTCATGCGATTTTATAATATTTTAATGTATTTTAAAGAATTCATTCACAAGAAGTGAGCGATTTTGTAGGTTTTCGCATATTTGAAGAGATTTTAAAATATGTTTTGCAATTAATTTGAATTCATTTGAAATTCACCCTGAATCATTACTAATTCATTCAGAATTATTTTATTATCTCTTTCCAATTTTTTTAATTTAACTGATTTCTTTTAAATTAAATCAATTCTGTTCAGTTCAAACAATTTTTTTTTTAATTTTCAGTTTTTGTTTAATTCGTGTTGATACACATATTGACTTTCAGTCACTTTTTGGATTAGAAATTAGTCTTGCTGCAAAAAACGTCAAATTAAAAATGATTGCTTCACAGTCATGAGATATTCTCTGGAAATCTGCTTTCCGGAAACATTACATTCAAAATATAGTACCTTCAAATATTTGTCAATTCGACGTTTTCTGTAGGGTACTTTTTTCTGCTTTTTTTCGGATTAAATGGGTCACTTTTTTAAAATAAATTAAAGCTGTGACAGATTTTAGAGTAATAAACTGCAAATTCTGGTCTCGGGCTCAACACACTATTGACTTTTTTTGAACCGATGACGCTGTTTTGCTATTATTTCAAAGAAAACACACTAAAGACACTACTTTCAAATAAAAAACAGGAATTTATCAACCAAGAAAGATTTTTCAAACAATAAAAAAAAATGTCATAAAAAATGTTGATTTCTCAAGCCAAAAACATGGGCTTTCAACAAAACTGTTAAATATTTAACTGAATATTAAAATTTGCAATCAAAAAGATTGATTTTCAAACAAGAAGATTAATTTTCTATCAGAGAAGAAGAATTTTGAATGAAATATGTACATACATTTTTAACCAAATATTTGAATTTTCAACTAAAAAGATTAATTTTCTACCAAAAAAGACGGATTTTGTAACAAATGACATAAATTTCCACCTAAGTACTTTGAGCAATGGATGTGATGTTAGTTGAAATTTGATTTTAATAATTTTCAGTTTATATTTTTTCGCTTCGAATTTTTTTACATAAATGGTTGAATTTAAAACCAAAAAGATCAATTTTTAACCACAAATGGAGCAGATAAATTTCAAACTTTAATATTTTTACTAATGGAAGATATTATCTACATTTTGAAACGATAATTAAACAATGATATCGAGGAAAAACCTACTAAAAAAATTAAACTATCAGATGAAAACAATGCTTCATAAAAATAGTATATAAAAAGCGACGTAAGTCCGACGATGTAAACCAAATACTTTGTGCAACGTTTTTGTATTATTACTTATATAACATATATGTGGATTTAAAAAATAAAATTTATAAACTGGGCCAGTACACGTCAGAAATATCAGGGCCTGCAGGTGGTCCTTCGATTTTAATCAAACTTTGTAAAATTATAATGCTGTACTTTATACTTTCAATCATTTTATGAAAAATATTTTACATACAATTTTTGTCTATAGAAAGAATCCATGTAAAATTAGACATGTTCTACAAGTACAGTTGCAGAATATATCAGGTAGAAAATATTTTTCTTGGTTAAATTATGCGATACGTAAAAATAAATTATTAAAAAAAAGTTCAAAACAGATTTTCGCAGAAGGTAAAAAATTACATTTTTTTTTAATTTCTTTGTTTAATTTAGCTTTTAATAAGAAAGAGACTCTGACTTTTATAAAGGCCTGGAAATTTCTATAGACAGGATAATTTTCTTCTTATAATAAAAGAATTTACTTATATTTACGTAAACAACAGATTCGATAAAACTGTTCACGTATAAAAAAGTTATACTAAAATACATTTTATTTTTTCGTGACAACTTGCATCATTTATGATAAAAATTAGAAAATTTATTTATTATGAAAAAACTTCACTACATATCTCAATGCATAATAAAATATTAGTGGCAAATGGATTACTATTGAGCAAAGGCAATAATTGCCGAGCAAATAGACAACTTAAAAATTTGTTATCATATTTCTTAAAAACTGAAAGATTGGCAATTACTACCATTATTCTATATGTATCATTCATTTTCTTAAATTTTGTACAACTTATATAATAATAAAAATTAATATTATTCGTAGCATTTATCAAATTCAAATTCATATACTCATATATACATATTATAACGAACAATTCACAATTTATTTTAGAAATAATATTTCTTTTAATTTATGAAATGAAAAATTTCATTAAGGCAACATAATTTACAAATAAGTTCAATAGTAAAGAAATTTAAGAGTAATTTATAATAAATTGAATTATAATTATATTTACGATCCTTTCCAGATGATAACGATGGCAGAATTTACCTACAAATAAATTATGAGAAATCAATTTATTACTCCTTTAACCCTTCGCGGCGCACATTTTTTTATCAAACAAATTTTACTGTTATATGCATCTTAGTGGGTTTTCGGCGTCGCTGATCACGAATCTAAAGTCAGATTTCCAAAATTCAAAATCGCAGATCCAATATGGCGGACGAGTTTTTTAAAAAGTTGTTAGATTTTCATAAAACTTTTTACTCGGGGGTTTTCGAGGTCGCTGATTACGAACCTGGATCCCGATTTGAGAAATTCAAAATGGAGGATCCAATATGACAGACATATTTGTCGGCCATTTTGAATTTTGGAAATCTGGCTTCAGATTCGTGATTACCGACCCCCAAAACCCCCAGATACCAAGTTTCATGAAAATCCTTCGAATTTTTGAAAACTCGTCCGCCATATGGGATCTGCCATTCTGAATTTCGCAAATCTGGCTCCGGATTCGTAATCAGCGACCCCAAAAACCCTAGAGTACCAAGTTTCATTTCAATTTATCCAATACGTCGTTCAAAATTGAATTCTTTCGTAAAAAAGAGCGATTTTCAAAATTTGTTTATTTATAACTATTTATAATTTTAAACAATACGTTTGTCAACATGTTTTTTCACATTCTTCAATGCTTCAAATACGATATCAATAAGAAATTTTTGTTATTAGTTCAAAAACATTGAATCTAGAGAAAAAAGTTGTGAATAAAAAAGGTGGTAATCTGGGTTACCACTGCGCCGCAGAGGGTTAACAGACATCATACTGTGGTGCCTTCTAATTATTTTATACAAATATTTCGTGACATTAATTAAATATAAATAACATAGAAAAAATAAGTTGTTGGTTCATTCTTTTTTAAAAATAAAAAATTAATAGGCGCGCGCCTTGGCGCGCGCAAGACTACTATTGTATGTATGTATGTATAAATTGGTTTCGCTAGGTCATAAGAAGTCATAGAAGGTTCGTCAATACGTTGTTTGAAATGTCTCGAAGACGCGAACAAACATTTAGAATACAGTACTATAGTATTCCTAATATGAACAAAGTTTTTCTGATATAAACAGAATACACATCTTTTTTTGAAACTTCATAAATCGGTACTGATGGGTCATAAAAGGTTCAATGATAGGTCGATTGTTGCATCTCAAAGACGCGAACAAATATGCTAAATGTCGTATTATTTCATTTTGAGTATCAAAAAAATTTTTCTCATATAAACAAGGTAAAATTTTTTGTTTTGTATCTCTAAACGCAAAAAAAATTATTTCCGAATTGCTGATCTAGCTCAAAATCCTACCAGACCTAGCTATTATTTGAAGCTACAATTTTTTCAAATATCATGATCATAGCTCTGTTACTTTTCGAGATATGGTAAAAAGAAAAAAGTTAGACACACACCATGGATACTTTTTTCAATTGTATTTTCGAACTCTTGGGGTCGAATTACATCGAAATATCTCAAAAAATCATATTTGAAAATGTAGGTCATTACAAACCTCCCTCTATGAGGAAGCAAAACAGTTAATTACTTAAACAATTTTCATAATTGAATGAAATATATATATCGAGGTGTATTTAGTGCTCCCTCAACGGCGTTAAAGCTTTAACTGAGCATATCTCGGAAATTATTAGACTTAAATGATTTCAAATAGAGGTCTCTGTATCCGTCTTGATTTTCTCTATAATCTAAGATAATTCATCAAAATTAATCATTCTAAACTATAAACAAAAATATGGAAAATACACGACATAAAAGTGTGTATATCAAATTCACCATCACAGTTGTATTCCTTTTGTAAATGTGAACAATTTTCATCTTGTTCTATTTGCCTTAAAATTAATATTTTAAAAGTTATTAATGGTTTAAATTATACTCTATATATATTATCTGTTTTAGTTGCATTCAATAATAAAAACATGTGAAAACAATATTTTTTGGATTTCTGAATGTTGTATTTTCAATTGTTTTTCATAGCATACCTCTCATGAGGCTTTTTAGGTTAGACATCCATACTTTCTCCATCTAATTTGAATTGCTTTGCAATCGTTTTTTTGCATCTGGGAACCGTTTTCGGTGAACCTCTACGATTGGTAAAATTAGTTACGTACCTTCTTCACTCTTTATGATTATGAAATTATGATGATATTACGAAATTTTTCAAAATCTTGTTTTAAAAATGAATTGTCTAATCTCAAACTTTGAAATAAAAAATAAGATGCAGGGCGCAGGCCCAATGAAGGACTCAAGTAACTTCTTAGCAATGTTATCTTTTCCTTCGTACTTAATTAGTTAGTTTAAGAAAATAATTTTCAACGAAAATTCAAAAACACAACACGTAGAATCAATAGATCAATTTGCGTGTTATATGAATAAAAAATTTTCAACATAAAATAGAATAGCTACATTTTCAGATAGAAAAAATTTAACAAACGAAAAAAAATTCTTAGAAAATAGTTATATGATCAAACAAATATTTCCATTTTAATAACAAAATATATAAATCGTCAAACAAATACTTGAATTTGAACTGAAAAAGATCAATTTTTAACCAAATAATTGAATTTTCAACTAGAAAAGATCACTTTTCTACAAAAACTGGATTAGTGAAACTTTCACTTAAAAAAATTATTTTTCAACGAGAAATGAAACGAATTTTTAACAAAATACTGAAATAATTTACCAAAAAGATGAATCTTAAACCAAAAAAATTAATTCTTTTAAAACTAGTTTAAGTTTCAACCAAGTAGTTGAATTCTCTACCAAAAAGATCACCTTCTAACAAAATAATTAAATTTTCAATCATACATTAGAATTTTCAACCACACGAGATGAATTCCAATCCAAAAATATAATGGTAGACTTTTTAACCAAAAAAATAAACTTTTAACCTGGAGAAGTTAAATTGCGTTATTGGGTTCTATTGATTGAGTTTAAAGCCAGGCTGAGGAACGAGAAAACTGGGAAGCTTCTTGGTAACAGGGAAAAAAGAGAATTATTTAAAAAAGGGGAAACGCTTTTATGGACGGCTACTAATCTGTTGAGTTAATCTGCCGCTAAAGTTAATATTTTTATTACGTCAATCTTTTCAAGTAAAAAAAATGGCTAGAGAATTTAATGAAATGTATCCTTATGCTAGTATCAAATAGTTTTAACTCATAATTCGATTGACGGTTATATAAAATCACATTTATATTTTGTATTTAGAAATAGGAGGGCTGTCAGCTTCAGTTTCACGTGACTTAAACTGAACCAGTGAAAATTTCACTAGTTGAATCAGTATTCTGAATTATCACTGGTGAAAATCACAGCCATACTACGCTGAAAAAACCAGTTCTCGTCAGATCACTGAAGTTAAGCAGCGTTGGGCGCGGTTAGTACTTGGATGGGTTACCATTCGAGAAAAGTGAGTGCTGTTGGCACATCGTGGGTGCGGTGAGCCCACACTTGTAGCTATTTACTACAAAAAACTATCCACCTAGAAACAATACCCGAATCGGGTAGTGGCACGCCTACCCTGAAAGGGAAATGGCTTAATGGTATACAAACCAGTGATTTTTCCACTTTGACTAGGTCAACCAGGAAGTGACTCATCCAAAATAGCGTTACTGAATATACCAGTGGCGCTAAATGATAGATTTAATTGTATACCTAACCAGCTGACGGACGACAACGCGTACGACCATATGGGTACTGAGAAACCAGTAAACCTCACTGATTGAACCAGTGACGAAATTCCACTGATAGAACCAGTGAATTCTCACAGATTTTCAGTGACACGCTTCTGGCTGTTTCAACCAGTGGGATTTCACTGGAAATCAGTGATGTTTCACTGGATCATTTTAAGAGGGTAGTGTCACGTAATATATGGCCGCTAATACGCTTCCTGGATCCCAACATACTCCTCTTCAACATAGTATTATTCTAGATTTTGAAAAAAATTTGCGACACAATGAAATAAAAAATTAAAAATATGGATTCAATTAAAGATTATTAAACAAACCGAGAAAAATTTTCTAGCAAAAATGTTGCGCTGAGACAAATCTACTATTATTCACTAAATGTCTTCTTTTTCCAGGATCGGTTGGAGGATATTAAAGGCGCGTTCACTGAATATTATGTCGAATGACTGAGAGGTCGATCTCGAGTGTTTCCATTTTCTTTTGTATTCATAATTATATGGTTCTCATTTCTCGAGCACTTTTCTTCCCGTTAGCAAATTTATTTGCTTCCTCATAGAGGAAGCATTAGTTATTTTTTTCAATAATAGACAAACCAAAGTCTTATTTTGATCAATTCAAAAATAGAAATTTACAAAAAATACAGAATTACAAAATAATACAAACAATTTTTTAAATAAAAAGACAAATCAGACATATCAAATTTGTTATTCGAGATGATAATTTTTCGAGCCGGAAAAAGGAAGGGAAAAGTTCTGTCGCACCCTATCCCTTTCCCAGCTTTATGATTTCTTTACCAAAATTGTCAGAATTATTCTATTTGAAAATTCATGATCAAAAAGTCTTTCCTATTCATGCGTTAACTTTGAATTATGTCGGTGAAAATATTTTTTCTGTTAAAAACAAATGATTCAAATATTATAAATGAGCATCACTTCCTTAATCTTCAATAAAGTGTATTAATATTATAGATCAATCGATTTTCCTCGAATCAAGGAATCTTTTCCGTTCATGCATCAATTGTAAATTATGTTAGTGAAAAAAGTTTTACTATAAAAAACCGTGTTTTCAAATATTATGCATTACTATAGCTTCCTTACTCGTCAATAAAATGTGTCAATGTTATAGTTCAATCGATTCGTCTTGAATGAACACAACTTTTCTATTCTCGCATCAACTTTAAATTATGAGAATAAAACGTTTTTAGTATAAAAATCGATTTTAAAAATATATAAATTACCATAACTTCCCTACTCTATAATAAAATGTATTAATAGTGCAGGTCAATCGATTCGTCTTGAACCAAGGAATCTTTTATATTCTTGCATCAACTTTGAATTATATTGAAGAAAAAAAGTTATACTATAAAAACCGTATTTTCACATTATTATTACCACAATGGTAGTAAATATCCACCTAGAAACACTACCCGAATCGGGTAGTGAGGCAATGAGTCTTTAATGAAATGTATCCTTACTATAAAATCTGTAAACGATATTCTTGATTTCGATAGTCACGATTATATCGTTTGCGCCTGCTGTGGGTGTGACACGAGGCATCAGTGCGCTAGAAAGTGATGGAACATGTCACGTTTCGATAGTCACGATTATATCGTTTT
>CAKNYM010044467.1:0-16117 GCA_932195095.1 Andricus curvator | reverse complement strand
CAAGTGACAACTGTGCACGTGCACAGTTAGGAAAGTGACATCTGTGCACGTCCAAGTCCACAGGAGCCCATCTGTGCACGTCTAAATTTCGACGTGTACAGTTGCCCAAGTACCATCTGTGCACGTGCACAGTTGTTCAAGTGACAACTGTGCACGTGGAAATTTCGACGTGCACAGATGGGCTCCTGTGGTCTTGGGCGTGTACAGATGGACGTGCACAGTTGTCCGTCCGGCCATCGACGTGCACAGTTGGGCACGTGCAAAGTTGCTACGTGCAAAGTTGTCCGTCACCCGTTTTATGTATCCGACTTCCTTTTCATTATTTTCTTAGGTCTTCAGCTCGGTTTTCAGTTCCTCGTTAAATCGTACAGTAGTGCCTAAACATAACACATAACACTAGTTATTTGTGATATAAGTGCGTAAACCAGGTGATTGCAACGAGTGTGATGCTTGCAGCCTAAGCCGCATGCAAATGCTGCAATAACACGAGTATTAATTATCTGGTACGCACGTGTATCGCATGCTGTTTTTTGCAACACTCCATTCAGAAAATTTTTATTTGTTAAATTTGAGAATAATTTGGTAAATATCGACGCTAGAAGTTATATTTAGAATTCTACCGATATTATGCGATGTATATATTTATTAAAAACTTTGTGTGACTTCTATGCTTTCTATTTATACATTTTAAAGTTATACATCATAAAACCTAAAAGCATTTAATAAATATCTTGTCTTTTTGGTTTTGAAGCAGGGAATTCAAATAGGCAAAGACTTAATTTTTTTATTCCATAATCATTTTTTAATTTTTAACATTTTAATACTTTCATCCACATCCTTTTTGGACCCATCTGAGTGCTAACTGCGCCTGTTCGAGAAACACCGCGCAGCTACTGTCGTCAGTTTCATTAAATAATCTTTAATTTTATTATGACATTTTATTGAAGAATAAAGCGCTAACACTTTAGGTAAGAAAACGGCAGACAACATTGAAAAAATGACAAAGAAAGTCGAGTTAGTAAAATCAACCAACATGCAATTATTTTACAGCCGAACGCTTTAGTTGTTGTTTCAAAGCAAAAAGGGCACTCGTGCTCCTTTGCTGTGCTATACTTCAATTATCTTTTCTGCATTCCTTGTCAGAACTATTACAGGTTGATAAACTTTTCTGCGGTATATATTTTGCTTTATAATTCATATAATAATAAAATGCATAATATTAATAATAATGAAATGCTGATAATGAAAAATCAGCTTCACCCGACAAATATTAATATTACTTATAAATCATATTAATAGATACGAGTATCTTGGAAACAACGGACGATTAGTAATAACACCACTAACAGATAGGTGTTACTTGACCCTCACTGGAGCATTACATTTGAAATTTGGAGGTGCTCCAGCCGGTCCTGCTGGAACCGGGAAAACCGAAACAGTCAAAGACCTGGGGAAAGCATTTGCAATACAATGTGTGGTTTTCAATTGTTCAGATCAACTAGATTTTATGTCTATGGGCAAATTCTTCAAAGGATTAGCCAGGTATTAATAATAATATTTTTGTTATATCCCATTGTAGAAATGCAAAGTTGTTTAGGAAATTTTTACCTGTGTCTAATTTTAAATTCTATTACTTTGCAATGAATTTGGGATCCAAGAAAAGAAGTGATAAACGATGTTTCAACCGACTGCACATTCCTAAGTAAATCGTCGCCTTTGATAGATCGAATCTATTTCAAATCAGGCGCATTTTATACTTTAAGTTCCAGAATATCTCGCGGCGACGAAATATGTTAATTTTCAGAGAAAGTTGGGCGATTTATTTGAAAATATAAAGTCTATTTTCAACAAAAAAATCCACTTTTATATTTTTTCCAATTTTTTGTTGAATTTGTCTCTCTATAAGGAAAATATCATGTATTTTATTATTATTATTATACCATTAAGCCATTTCCCTTTCGGGGTAGGCGTGACTTGCTCGGCGAGGAAAGGAGTAATGTGAGGTAGGGGGTATAGATTTTTTAGATTGATCTAGAATTCTCGTGTTATTAATTTAAATGACATGTTCGTTCCGCAACATTGCTCCGAACCAGGTTGCTGATCAATCTCTCTAGCGATCACGCCAAGTGAAGAGCCTCACATAATTGTTATGTGTGGTTCCCCACTTGGGCCCATTAGTATCCAAGTTTTTTGTTTCATGCGTCATTCACTCTATTGTCACTCTGTTTACAAACTATTTGTCGCTACACTTTTCTGTCCTGGCATACTACACTAGCTTCCTTCACGTCCATGCATTTTTTCATGCAAGCTCTCGTGTTTCTATGGCTTCTTATGTCTCTTCGGATTAGGGTCTCATTCACAGATTCTAACCATTCTTTCGGCGGTCTACCTCTGGGCATTCTGCCATTTACTTTACCTTCATAGACTTGTTTGGTCTGTCGTTCATCTTTCATTCTTTCAAGATGACCGAACCATCTTAACTGATTTCTTTCCCATGTGTCAACTATTGTCTCTTTTGCACCACATTCTTTGAGGATTGTCTCGTTTCGGACTTTATCCATCAGTGTTTTCCCGCATATTATGCGCAGAGGTTTGATGCCAATTGCGTAAATTTACTCTTGTTCTTTTCTTGACAGGTCCATGTTTCGTTACCGTATAGTACAGTCGGTACAATTATAGAATTATGTATGGCCATTTTTAGCTTTTTTTGATATGTTTTTATTTCTGAGAATCGACCCTGCTCTACCGATGACCTTCTTACTCTCATTCATGCGCCTATGTAACTCCCCATCTATTTTTCCGTCTCTACTGAATAGGCTACCCAGATATGCGTGCTTGTCAACTTGTTCTAATCTTTCATCATTTAGGACAATGTTGCACACTGTTTTCTCACTTTTTCATGATATATTAAGTATCATGTTTTATTATTACGCGGGCTAAAATATTTTTGTGACCAGGAAATTTGTTTGCATGCAATTGGCACGTGACCGGAACTAGTTATAAATATTTCTAAATGAATTATGTGTTATTATACATTAAAATATTATTGTAATAATATGCCTGTAATATGGAGAGATACGGAGGGAAAGGGCGATGGAATCTTGTGCGGCAGCGACTTCGCATGAACAATCACACAATCATAATTTATCTATTAGTACGATTGTCGCCCGTGAGCGTGGTATGTTATTTGTCATCTCGCCTCTATTGAAACTTCGACTTTCGGTACCTGTAGAGCGGGTTGAGACACGTGGCGTTTACGACAATTCGCTCTGAGCTTGAAGGGGAGCTCAACCTCTTTATAGGTTATAATCTGACGGCCATGCAGTCTCATGAATTTAATTGGTTGAGCTCCCCTTCGAGCTCAGAGCGAATTGTCGTAAACGCCAATGGTGTTTGCATCTCTAGGGTTCGACAACTCTGTTGTCGAAGACAACCTAGGGCTAGACCCTAGGCTAGGACCCTAGGAATTAAGGGAAGAGGATAGGCAGAGATACGCAGTAGAGATCTGCGGTACATGAAGCAGTATGGTACACTTTTATGGTACATTAGGCTGCGCAGTAGAGTCCCGTAATACACAGGGCTACGCAGGAGAGATCTACGATGTGTAGGGATGCACAGTAGAGATTTATGGTATGTAGAGCTGCGCAGCACATTCATGCAGTATGTAAGGATGCACAGTAGGCACGTATAGTACGTAAGATTGCGTAGCAGAGAACTATGATATGTAGATAATAGAGATGCGCAGTCGAGATTTATAGTACGTAGAGCTGCTCAGGGATGCACAATTGCTCTGTCATTTATGCAATTTACCAATAAATATTGTTTAAAATTATTTCTACTTTCTTCTTTGGCTTGTCAAAAACGAGGTACTTAATTATTTTAGGAACTAATTGGCATATGTTATACGTTATTCATGACGTAACAGAAGTTTGAAGATTTAAAAATGTTCTCCATAAAAAACCGTTTGCTCTTTTATAATGATATACCTATCGTATCGTTCACTTGAAAAATTTTAAAATTCCATTTTAGGAAAACAAAATTCGCCTGTCTATAAAAATGGTTAGCCCGCATACATACATACATTGATTAGCAGTTCGAACTCGAAAGGTCATTGCCTCACTACCCGATTCGGGTAGTGTTTCTAGGTGAATATTTTACTACCAATGTGGGCCCACCATACCCACGACGGGCCAACAGCACGCAGTATTCCTGAACGGTCACCCATCCAAATACTAACCGCGCCCAACAATGCATAACTTCAGTGATCTTACGAGAACTGGTGTTTTCAGCGTGGTATCGCCGTTGGTTAGCCCGCATACTAGAAGAAAATTAATTTTGGAATTATTCCGCGAAAATTGAATAAACCGGGCACACAGGGGCATTTTGGGAAGTTTTCAAATACAATCGATTGAAAGAGAGAAAAAACTAAATGTATTGAATATATACAACTATCGATTATTTTTAAGAATTTATGATGGAAGTTAAAGTAACAGTTCACTAAAACGAACGTTCAAAGGAATATCTAAAATGAATTTAGTATGGAAAAAACATTGGAACACGTTCTCTTGACATCTCGATGTTCAGGATCAGTTGTGTAAACTGAGATTCTCCATAAAAAAAGAACACAAAAAAAACATCCTTCTCGCAAGTCTCTGCTTATACATATTTTATCTTTGATTTAACTCAATGACGGTACAGAATATCATCACAGAAAAAACTGAGGGTTCAGTAATGTTGCGGCTCAAGTAAAACTTGGGATCATTTAGAACTTAGGCTCTTAAGGAACTCTTATTACGGGTTTCTTTTTAGTTCGTTGATATCCGATAGATGGCCATCGGCGGGTGTCGAAGTTTTCAACTGCGCATGCGCTGCAAAACGCGGGCCTATTTGAAATCAATAAATACTATGAATAGTCATACAGATAAATATTAACAAACGTTTTTTATTCTTTTTGAAAACAAATTAAATTGAATTATAGGAATACCTAGCTTTTAAAAAAAATGTAATATTAACCTCATATTGCAAGTGTATATTATATCATTTTAAATAGTCCCGCGCTTCTTGTGCATGCGCAATGGAAAACATCGGATTTTCAACTTAACCTTAAAAACTGTCACATTTCATGTGCAATATCTTCCTTTCAAGAATGACTAATGTCTATGATTTTAGTTTCTACATTAAATTTTTTCCACTGCAATATTATTTCATTTGAATTATAAAGCAAAATGTGCATCATCAACTTGTAAAATCTTTGAAGTGAGTCAAGGCGGAAGTGACAAAAAGGCTCTATTAGAACCATTTGAATCTATACTTTGGGTTCATTTAGAAACCATTTATCATTTTGGGTTCCTTTTCAGCAAGAGAGGTTCCTTTTTGTTGCAGCTCCTTTGGAACCAAGAATTGGTTCTAATAGAAACCCCAGTTTTTTCTGTGATAAACCAGCACTTTTTAAATCATTTTGAAACCAAAACGTTATTATTTATGCGGGAAATAATATTTTATTGGTAGATAAATATCGCTGATAAATAGTAATTAAAAGTAATGGAGATTATTGATGTAAACCCTTACCATACTCCTTTTTCTCCTCCGACCCTTTCCATCCCTCCGCCTTTCGAATGTCTTCTTTAAAATACCCATCGTCTTGATCGGAAACACCTGGATGGAGTGGTGAAAATAGGAAAGAATCGTACTATTTAACCAGCGTTTAAAAAAAATCACGCCAGCAAAGAAAGGTCGTTGACGACTATTTGTCGGTGGTTAATCTTTAGTGATCTTGATTGACAGTTTACGTTGTAATGTTGCGGATTTTAGCATAAGTTAATCCCGCAAAGTTGATGATCACTACCTCTTACCGGTTTCGTAAGAAGCATACAGTCGATATAGAGCGAATTTGAAACGTCTACGAGCTCATTGAGTCTGATTCCAGTCAGGCTCCTTCCCAGTGAGCACGAAATTTAAGAACGTAATTGGAACGTCCTCAAAATGTTTCTTGGACGTACAAGTCAAAAGACGTTATTTGAAAGTTTCAAAAACCGTCCTAAGTCAGAACAAAGAATGCTCTGAAACGTTTCGTGTTCCAAGTGCGTCCATAAAACGTCTCTGGAACATTATATGTTTAAGGAATGTTATTTGGACTGACTTAGGACGTTTTTGAGCTGTTCTAATACTGTTGTTTAAAGTTTGTGTCCACTGGGTTGGCGTCGTGTATAGACGGACATCCGCTTTAAAAAGTGTATTTGCAAATTATTTTTCTTTTAATTTCGTGGTAAAAATAGTAAACGTGGGAATGGTGAAACATCTGAAGATGTTGACTTCGCTATACATTTGAGTTGAGTTAAGGACATGTACCAGAATATTACGTGACCAATTCCTTTCAACAAATTTATTCATATTTTAATAATTCGAATGAATTTTCGAAACAGACGTTCTTCCTTCTTTCCTTTATGTGGAACCTGCCTGATTTGAAATAAATCCGGTCCGTAGTTAAATAGTGCTGGGATAGTTATATTATACATACAAGTAGGACCCAAAAATCATTCGACGGGTGAAGGATGTCTTCACCATTTGAAAACAGGGTTATTAAATTTAATTAAATTTCAATTGTTCTCAAAAAATTCTAAACTGAGCGAAAAATTTTATTTTTGACTTGTAATTTTTTATTATTGCTCACTACCAAAAACTGTAAATATAAAAATTTTCCATAATTTTCGAACTAATAGGGAAAGTTTTTAAAAATTTTCGAATAAAAAAGAGAACAGAAGATATCAAGCGATTTCAATTTTTGTTTAGTTTTTTCATATCTCAACCAGAAAATTTTTTTCCGCAGTTCAAACGATTCAATTAATTTTAGAATTTTCACTTCCCCTACTATTTATTACAATACAATGAAATTCAACATCGTGAGTCATAGATATAAATCCTTATTTAAAACTGAACTTCTAGCGCTGGAGCGTGGGCATGTTTCGACGAGTTCAATCGAATAGACATCGAAGTTTTATCTGTAATTGCGCAGCAGATCATGACCATCCAAAAGGCTCAACAGATCAGAGCAGACAGGTTTTTACCTCCTTCTATTATTTCTTCTACATATTATTATTACGCTTTCCTTTATAGAGTATCTACCCTCAAACCGTAGTTCCTGCATGGAAAAACTTCGTGGCAGTTTGGAATCATGCTAAAACCAGTACAGTTTTTATCAAGGCAATTTATTCACGGAATACTAGCCTAACGCTATCTTAGTGCTGTCTAGTTTCGTTACGTGTTTGACTTAAAGCTTTCTGCTGTCTAGTCCCAGTCTTGGAGCTATCCAGGAGTACGTTACGAATTTGAATATGAAGACTGTCCAGATTTTAGCTAATAGTTTCTAGACAGAATCACGGTTTTGACTTACGGGTTTGATAGGTACGGCACTGACGTCGTAAGCATGCTATTGTCACAGCCTGCGCACCTTGTCCTATGTCGACTGCTTACAACTACAATCTCATGGCACCATATTTTTTTTTCTCTGCAAAAAAATCGTATCATTTTTAGTTTCTTAGCAAATTGCAAAAAAAGAGTTTTTAAAAGTCAATTTTTAATTCAATTTTTGTCATCAACTCGTGCTGAAATGCAGTTTTCGGAATTGCTTTATAAAACTTAGAGAAAATATTCCCTATAGTATTTTTGTTATGACAGTCAAAAATAAAACTGTAAACCTTTATTTATATTTTTATAACAAATTATTTTCTACGCTATTGCATAATTCGTTCCACAAATTGTTTGAGCGTTTCGTTTATCGAGGAAAGTTTGCGCAAATAAAAGCTTCCTGTGAAGATGTTCAAGAAAGTATAGAGAAGTTTCCTGCAAAGGCTTTTTCAAAATAAATTAATAGGTAAAAAACTGTGAATGCTAAACTTTAAAGGTGATTCCACACCTAGACTCTAAGACTCGTTCCGGCGGGAAATGGGTTTCCGGCGTAAAGTTTTTGTCGCGCGACTGTCGTCTGTATTATGTTTTCGAAATTATAAAATTACCGAAATTTTAAAACCCGACTTTTCAAAATGCCAAAATTTCAAATACCCAAAATTGCAAATTATAGAAATTTCACATTCTCCCCAAAAAAATATATATCAATATAATTCTGACATGTATACCATTAAGCCATTTCCCTTTCGGGGTAGGCGTGACACTACCCGATTCGGGTAGTGTTTCTAGGTTGATAACTTGTAGTAAATAACTACAAGTGTGGGCTCACCACACCCACGATGTGCCAACAGCACTCAGTTTTCTCGAATGGTCACCCATCCAAGTGCTAACCGCGCCCAACGCTGCTTAACTTCAGTGATCTGACGAGAACTGGTTTTTTCAGCGTGGTATGGCTGTTGGATATAATATAATATACATAATTCATAATATATGTTTATTAAAATATATTCGAACATAAAAATAGCAATTATTAATTTTTTTATTTTGTGGATAATTTGAAATTTCGGGAAATTAAAATGTCGTAAATTTGATATTTTGGACATTTGAAATTTAGGAAATACATGCTCTGCACGGAAAAAATTTATCCGTGAAGAAGTCACGAACTTGTAGCTAGGTCTCGGATACGAGATAAAAAAATGAAACATTAAATCCTTATTTCTATGAGAAATATATGGATAAATTTCGAAGTTTCTTAAGAACAGTTCGAATTTCCTACGAACAGTTCCTGAAAATTTCAGACTGAAATAAAAAGAGGAAAAATTTTATTTGTGCGATTTAATTTTATATTAATTTATAAATTCGCAACTCACAAGATTCGAACCTCAAACACTGCTGACTCACCAGTTTCTAAACATAAACCAGGAGCGCGTAAACACGCGCAGCCATCCAGGCCAAACAAAATAGGTATTATAAAACTTCTAGCCACTCATCCGACGAGCTCGAGATACACATACGAGCGCACGCACGCACCGCGCGTGTGTGCGTGGGCCACGTACAAGGAGACTTAGTTTCGAGTTCCCAGATTTGTCGGGCAAGCTCGTGAGTGCTCTGAGAATCTTTTCCCAATCACTCGTAATACTTTTGTAATTATTCACGTAAAAAAAAAGTGATGAACCGTTTTAGAATTTTCACATCGAGTTCGTCAATCTTTCTCAAAGTTCGTAGGTTATTTACGAAAATACATAAATATCCGATGAATTTTTCTCATATCCGAGACCTAGCTACTAGTTCGTGACTTTTTTACGGATAAATTTTTTCCGTGTGCTTTCGCTAACTGTCACTTTCGGAAGTTTTCAAGCTCGGTATAAACATTTTCTTTTTTTCCAATTCAGGGAATTATTTCTTAAGTATATTTCTATATTCGGGATTTTGGATTTTCGGCAAAATTATGTCATCCCAGTTTATCATGGCAACTTACCCAGTGGGCAAAAAATTTAACATCTTCAAGACATCCTATGTTCATGTGATTAAGATGTCTTTACAGTGTTGAAAAGACATCGTCAGACTGTACGACGTCTTTGCAATATCCTAAAGACGTCTTAACGACATCGACATAGGATGTCGCAAAGTTGTTGTAAAGATATCGTAACGATGTCGTAATGATGTCGTAAAGACGTCACCATATTTTGCGCTCACTGGGTTACCACAAATTATGGAAATTTCACGTAATTTTTTTAAAATTTAAAGCCAATTTACGAGTTAGATGTGAAACCCGATCCGAATCGACCTGCAATCTGCAGGAACCCATCTCGGAGCCAGAAAAGCAGAAGACAGTCAAATCAATTCTAAGTATTAAAAAAAACCGTTGAAACATTTTGAATAAATCAGAGCTCAGTTATTAGAATGTCGAGTGTTAAGAGGTAAAACATAATTTAACATAAGTCACAAAAGAATGCTTTATTACAATGCCTGGTGAGCTTCACTCTAAAATTAATTTTATGTTTAAATTTCCGGATTATTATTAATAAGATTAATTAATTAATCAATTCTTTTTATAATTCATCTCTATTAATTTTATTTAATTGAGTGAAAATCCAATGGAAATCAGTGAAAAGTCACTAAAACTTTCAGAAATATCACTGATGAGTCAGTGAAATGAGCCTCAAATTTACTTCGAATTAAATTTTACACTAATTATTAGTGAACAAGTGCAACAATTCAGTCGAAATTTTTTCGTTCTTGTTTCAAAATTCCACTTTTTCCTTTAAAAATCGATCTCTTTTGGTAAAAAAATCTTATTCATTTTGGTTAAAAATTCATCTATTTTGATAGAATACCAATCTGATTTGGTTGACGATTCAGCTATTTTGTTGACAATTTATCTTCTTTGGTTGAATTGAACTGTGTTTGATTTCAAATTAAAATCTTTTTTGATTGAAATAATATCCAGTATTATATTTTTCGTTGATAATTCATTCATTTTGGTTGAAAACTTCATGCATATTGTTGAAAATTTAACTATTTTATTTGGTTGAAAAGTAATTTTCTTATAAAAAATCATATTTTTGGTTCGAAAATGCAATTGTTTGGTAGAAAACGCGTCTTTTTTTAATGTAAAATATTGATTTTTGTTGGGAAATTATCTCTTTTGGCACAAAAATTTCTGAAGAGGGTTCACCTATTGTTTTGAAAATTCGTCTTTTCTGGTGGAAAATGTAACTACTTGTTTGTAAGTATAAATACTTTTTTAAAAATTCAGTTCTTTGATTAAAGATTCATAATTTGGGTTACAAATTCATCTCTCGAAAAAAATTTTACTATTTTCTTTCTCATTCTTTTTTTTTTATGGTGGAAGGTTCAAATACTTTGATAAAAAAAATCAACTATTTGGTTGAAAATTAATTTATTTGTTGAAAGTTCATATTTCCGGGTTGAAAATTCAACTTCTTTTTTTGATTAGTGTTATTGACTTAAAAATGGTAGAAAATTCAACTATTGCATTTAAAAATTAACTATTTTGATGAAAATTAATATTTTTAGTATGAAAATTTAACCATTTGGTTGAAAATTTATGTATTTTGTTAAAATTTTAAGTATTTTGGTAGAAAGTCGAAATTTTGTCGAATAAACTTTCTTGTTTGAAATTTAACTCCTTCCCGTGTGGAAAAAGCCCCGTTTAGACATCTTTAGAATAATGGCCCCCGACAGGGGCCCGCGTGGGTGATCCACGCGGGGAAAATCTACGACGGCCCCCGCGGAGGACCCAGCGCGGTTGCCCTCCCGGATCAACGCTTAAAATTTCTAAGTCCAAAGGGTGAATATTTTTTTGACACTACAAATTTTAAGGTTTCATGAGTATAGACTTACAAAAAATGAATTTCTGTCAAAAATTCGATGACACTTTTTTTAAATTCAAACTCTGAAAATATGGACATCCCATAAGGGCTACCGCAGGGGGCCCTGGTCGTTACTCCTCTACGTTGAACGGTTAAAATTTCTAAGACCAAATTATTATTATTATAGATTAGCAGTTCGAACTCGAAAGTTCATTGCCTCATCTACCCGAGACCGCCACACATCTCTATCTTGTGCATTCTCCATCCAGTTTAAGTAATCATGTCCTAGTTCTTTTAGATCATCCCTTACATTTTTCTCCCATCTGTTTCTCGGTCTGCCTAGGGGTCTCTTACCAGTCGGTCTCCCTCTTAAAACTTGCGCCACTGTTCTTTCATTGCCCATTCTTGCTACATGCCCCGCCCATCTTAATTTACGCGCTTTCATTACTCTATTAATATTTGCTGACCCGTAGAGAGCGTGCAGCTCATCATTATGCAGTTTTCTCCACTCGCCGGTCTCTTCGTCCCTTTTTGGACCATAGATTTTTCTAAGTACTTTATTCTCGAAAACTCTAAACCTATTCTCTTCTCCTTTCGTCAGCGCCCACGTTTCACACCCGTACATGACGACCGGCATTATTATCGTTTTGTAAATTCTTACTTTGATGTTTCTAGATAGCGATCGCGATTTTAGTAGCGTGTTTGCTGCATAATAGCACCTATTGCCAGCGTGTAGCCGCGCATTGATTTCCGTTTTAATCTTATTTTCGCTAGTTATAATAGACCCGAGGTATTTAAACTCGTTAACCCTTTCGAATTTCATATTTCCGGCCATTAGATCCCCGTCTTGATTACTTTGTCCGGACCTGACGACGGTCATATATTTTGTCTTCGATTCGCTAACTTCCAAGCCAATCTCTTTGGCTTTTGCGATCAAGATTTCTGCATTTTTAGCTACCGTTTCTTTATCATCCCCTAGTACGTCGAGATCATCCGCATATCCAAGAATTTGTATTACCCCATTGAGGGTAGCACCGGTCGGATTCGCCTGCACTTGCCTAACCACGTATTCTAAAACTAAGTTAAAAAGGACGCACGAAAGTGCATCGCCCTGTTTCAGGCCATCGCGGATCGAAAACTCTTCAGATAAACTACCGTTTACGCGTATTCTACCCTTACTGCCGCTTAAGCAAATTTCGATAAGTCTAACCAATTTTCTTGGCACACCCAAGAACTCTAGGATCCAGTACATTCGCGCGCGTATAATAGAGTCGTAAGCTTTTTTAAAATCGATAAATAGCTGATGTACTGCTTCTTTAAATTCCCATTTCTTTTCTAACAGTTGTCTAATTGTAAACATTTGATCGCTTGTAGATCGGTTTCGGCGGAATCCACACTGGTAATCCCCAATGATTTCCTCGGCAAAAGGAGTTAGTCTACTTAGGATAACATTAGACAGGATCTTGTAGCACGAAGGCACAAGTGAAATTCCCCGATAGTTGTTACAGTTAGTTTTATCGCCTTTTTTAAAGATGGGAATAATGATAGAGGTATTCCATTCTTCCGGCATGCGTTCTGTTTTCCAAACTGCGCGTATCAATTTACAAATTTGCCTTGTGAGGCAAGGGCCTCCATTTTTTATCAGTTCTGACGGTAGGTCATCGATGCCCGCGGCTTTGTTATTTTTCAACTTCTTGATGGCCATTTCTATTTCTATATCAGTAGGATCGTTAATTAATAGATCAGCAGTGTGGATTTCGCCGAGATTACCTTCAACGGGGGCTTCACGTACATTTAATAGTTTATCGAAATAATCTTTCCATAAATTCAGTCTCTCTGTCGCATCGGCTACTAGATTGCCATTTTCGTCCCTCATTACTTCCGTTCTACTTTGAAAGCCTTTCCTTATAGAATTGATTCCCCTGTACATCTCACGCGGGTTATTTTGTTTATTATGCGCTTCTATTGCTAGTATTTTATTCTTTTCCCACTCCCTTTTCTTGGATCTATAGAGCCTATTTGTACTTTTGCTAATCTCGAGATATTTCTTATGTGTTTGATCGCACTTATTTTGTAAACTACTTAGTCTGGCCTTCCGACGTTTCTCAAACCAGAGTTTGCACTCTTCGTCAAACCATGGTTTGCTTTTGGTTACTTTCTTAAAACCTATCGAAAGTTTCGCGGCTGCCTTTATCGCCTTTTTCGTATTGCTCCACAGGGTTTCCGGGTCCTCCTCGCGATTATTGTTATCGTCTCTCTGTTCTTGGAGAGCGTCGAAACTATTAGAAATCTCAACTTGGTAATTTAATGTTTCTGTTGCTGTTTTGAACTTATCTATATTGAAACGAACTGTTGGCTCTGTGCGGCTTGTTTTCTTACTTAGCGCTAGCCTAGATCTTAGTTTTACTATCACGAGAAAATGGTCTGAATTTAAATCCGCTCCCCTATACGATCTTATATCGAGAATGTTTGTATGACGTCTTCTGTCTATTAGAACGTGATCAATCTGATTGTGAGTTTTACCATCTGGTGATGTCCAGGTGGCCTTATGTATATTTTTATGCTTGAAATATGTGCTTTTGACAACGAGGTTCTTTGAAGCTGTAAAGTTTATTACTCTGGTTCCATTATCATTACTGACGTCATGCAAACTTTCTGATCCTATTGTAGGCCTATACATTGGTTCTTTTCCAATTTTCGCGTTGAAGTCCCCCAATACTATTTTTGCGTCAAACGTTGAGAACTTGTCAAAAACCTGCTCGATTGTTTCATAAAAAAGATCTTTAGTGTCTTCGTCTTTGTCCTCGGTGGGGCAGTGCACATTGATTAATACGTGTTTGCTGAAATTACCCTTTAGTACAATGTATGATAACCGGTCATTAATGAATTGCATGTCGATAAGTGCTTGCGAAATTCGTTTATTAATAAGAAAACCAGTCCCCAGTCTTTGCCCCTTAGCTCCCCCATAGTGAAAAGTATAGTCATCCTTAGAAATTGACGCGAAATCGCCCGACCAGCAGGTTTCTTGAAGTGCTATTAAGTCAGTTTTGTATTCAATTGCTATCTTAATGAGTTCGCTAAGTCGGCCAGTTTTTAGACTACGCGCGTTTAGAGTTCCCACCCTTAGATCTTTAACTGTAGTTTTTTGTTTTTGTAAGTTAGCCATGGTAGTTTCAAGATAATCCGCACGTTAGGATCCTATTCCGATCGTAGGTGAGTCCACTGTCCCAGGAGTGATAACCCCCATACCTCCCTAGGTCTAAGTATGGGAGCTTTCCGACTCTGACAAGGACCATGTCAACTTGTCGTCAGACACATTACAGTTTCATCCTCGTACCCTAACGTCCCCCTGCAAGGCAGCGCGCCTACTGGCATCAATACCCCTTTGGCCCTATGCAGGCGAATCATTCCACACATCCCTTGCGGGCAGTGTCATCGCTGCAGTGTCCAATGGGCAGCAGGATTTTTCCCTTACAAGATTTTTAGTTTTGGTTCGGGTATAGTTTCTAGGTGGATACACGCTGCACCTCGGCTTGCCAGAACCCACCCACTGCGTATGAACGCGAATGGGTGGGTCCTCCCAAGCCATGGTTGTCGTGTACCTATTTTCTACCAGTGCTGAATTCACCACAGACACGACTGGTTCCTATCGGCTGTCCGCGACTGCTTATTCTTGTATTCGCAGCTAACCTTAGGGGCTGTTCAGCCTCACGGGCCGTTCCTCTATCCGCAACCTGAGGACGCGCTACGTAGTGGTGACAGGAAACCCACCAAGCAGTCTAAGACCAAAGGGTGAATATTTTTTTGACACTACAAATTTTAAGGTTTCATGAGTTCAGACTTACAAAAAAAAAATTGTATTTCTGTCAAAAATTGGATGACACTTTTTTGGAATTCCAACTCTGAAAATATGGACATTCCATAAGGGCTACGGCAGGGGGCCCTGGTCGCTAGCCCTCTCCTTTGAACGGTTAAAATTTCTAAGTCCAAAGGGTGAATATTTTTTTGACACTACAAATTTTAAGGTTTGATTAGTTCACACACATATTACAAACACATTTTATACAAAATTTGATGACACATTTGTGGAAGTCGCACTCCGAAAACACGAGGGCTGCCACAAGGGGCACTGCTCGTTTGTCCTCACGGCCTATCAGTTAAAGTTTTTAAGTTCAAAATGTTAATATTTATTTGAAACAACAAATTTTGATGTATGTTCAGTACCGACACATGCCAAAAACGCCACTTATCCAAAATTTGATTACACTTTTTGGGCCAAGTGTATCAACGCGCGATTCCGTTACGCAGACATTTTGAGCTTGGTCCGTTACACTTAACCTCAAAAAGTGATGAGTTGCAAAAGTTTTGGTTGTTGAAGTTATTATATCTGCTATATATCTAGAGGAATATATGTTAAACAATTTAGAAAGAAAATGGATAAAAAAGAAAAGAACAAAATTAGATGTGAGAAATATCGAGCTTGTAAAAAAAGTTTAGATGAAGTAGAGGACACGCCTTTTCATACCTCTGATATTTTCGAACGTAGGTTATGTTTATTTTTAAGCTTTTTTTACAATAAAGATGATATAAAATCTGTGCAAAAATGTTTCTAAATATTAACATTATTCATAATTCCTGTCGATCTTATTACATGATTTTATTAAACTTTTAGATGATCAGGATCAGGAAACAGTTCATAACATATATTTACGTATTCTTTATTATATTCACTTCTAGTACATTTTGCAGTGTCTCGGAACTAAACAAGTTGTTTTTTAAACAAATTTATGATTAATTTATTATTAAATTATGATTCAAATTTGAACTGCCTTTACCACTTTAAATTCTTATGAACTATCACTTTCTTTCGTTCCGTC
>CAKNYM010044464.1:104433-130283 GCA_932195095.1 Andricus curvator | reverse complement strand
TACGCTAGTTCGGACAAGAGACTGCAGCAAGTGATCGATGTCGCAAAACAGTTTTCCAACGATATCCATATGGAGTTTGGACTAGAAAAATGCAGAACAGTGCATTTAATCAGAGGAAAATTAGGGTCCGCAGAACAAGAGAACGATTTCGTGAATAACATCAAGGCAATGGCTGAGGGCGAGTCATATAAATACCTAGGTATTCTCGAATCCGAGGGTATCCAGCATACGATAGTTAAGAAAAGCCTAACGATTGCCTTCACCACAAGACTCAGATTGGTTCTGAAGAGTTCACTTAACTCGGCAAACAAGATCAGGGCAATGAACATCTATGCCATCCCTGTTCTCACGTACTCCTTTGGGCTCATGAAATGGTCGAACACCGACCTCGAACGATTAAACAGAATAATCCATAACATAATCATCCAACAACAGCCATACCACGCTGAAAGAACCAGCTCTCGTCAGATCATTGAAGTTAAGCAGCGTTGGGCGCGGTTAGTACTTGGATGGGTGACCATTCGAGACTACTGAGTGCTGTTGGCACATCGTGGGTGTGGTGAGCCCACACTTGTAGTTATTTACTACAAGAAACTATCCACCTAGAAACACTACCGGAATCGGGTAGTGTCACGCCTACCCTGAAAGGGAAATGGCTTGCGGGACTATTTTAACAGCAAGCGAGATGTTACGCTTTACAATACGATCTGTAAAGCGGATCTTGACTACACGCCCTTGAATTTGTCCTCAGAAGAGGCCTTGAATATCAGGGCAGAAACCATAGAGGAATTAGAAACGCAATGGAGACAGAAAGCCATCCACGGCGAATACCCCAAAACGTTAGATTAATATGAAGTGGATAGTGAGGCATCCAATATTTGGCTGAGAAAGGGAGTCTTGTATCTAGAAACGGAAGGATTCGTCATTGCGATTCAGGATAGGGTTGTCAGCAACAGGATGTATGCGTTTCTATAGATACATTCCAATGCCCGTTTTAGAAAATTAAGATTACATCTTATATTGGGATGTGACCATCCAGACGGATCATTACATCCGAGTCAATCGACCTGACATCGTGATGCGAAAAAAAAGGTGGAAGAGTCTACATCATGGACATTGCTTGTCCACTAAACCGAAATTTGCAGGCAACCTATACAACCAAGATCCATAAGTATAGCAAACTAAGGCATGAAGTAAAGGCAATATGGAGGAATGTAAAACATGCATCTATTCATCCTATTGTGATTTCGGCTACAGGCAATGTGCACGCAAGATGCAGTGAACATCTTGAACATTTAGGAGTCAGTAAGGTACTGGCGGCAGTTCAGGAGGCGGTTTTATTAAACACCTGTCGCATTGTAAGAAACTTCCTAGACCATCAGGAAGCAAGTGACTGAAAACCTATGGCGTGATACATGGTAGCTCTAAGAAAGCATCCAGAGGCGACTGTTGTCACCTACAACACTCACGGCCGCTGTGTAAGGATAACAGCGGTAAAGACAAACTGCAAACTACACCATGCTCCTAATTTTGTACCTACAACATCATCACAAATGATTTCAAACATCGTATTAAAATAACTTATAACATCCTCATCTCATCAGTCACTTGACTTAGTCCGTGGCTATGACGAAAAGCCGGGTTCACCCGAGAAAAAGTTTGAAAAAAAAAAAAAATATATATATAAAGAAAAGGATTCATGCAGAGGTTACATGAGCGTTGGGTCAATATGCACCCGGAATATGCTCATAAAACGCCTCAGCATTTAAGAGATCAGGTATCCTTTTTGCGTAAAAACGGATATAGAGCTCTTTATCTAGAAAAGCAACAGCCTCCAGCGAACGTACCAACCGTTCCAGCAAGACCACCATTGTAGATAGTCGATAATGCCAACATGAGTATAGGAGGACATAAATCCACCAAAAAGTGTTTCTCAGGATGGACAAATTAGCTGAATCTAATACTGCTCTCCCCGATTTGCTCCCCGAAGATGTTAATCTCTGGTATTTGAACTGTGTATTTTACGAGAAGGTGGTCTCCCTGCTTAGCCACAATAGAAGTAACGATACTTTAGAATGCCTAAGTAAGACTCGGGAGCGTATTGCACAGCTTCAGTTTAAAATTGAAACGGCGAGACGGCATGCATCAAATATTTAGTGCGTGATTAGCTACATAACATCAAATAAAAATTCACTCCAGAAGTTAGGGCACTTGCTCGAAACTTAAGGAAAGAAAATCACACGCTGAACAAGTGTAAACTGTTGACAATCAAGCAGCACTGGACGCAAAAAATAAGATATCTTTCAACAGCGAAACAACGCCTTGAACGGCAAGTATATGGAGATACTTATCAGCTAAATGAAGACGCTTCAGATATATCAGTCTTTCGTAACTTTTTCCAAAGGCAAAGGTTACAAGTTCCAGAGGAAGAGTGTCCACTAATTACTGCTGAAGAAGTGACGAAAATGATCGCTAGAACTAAGATCTTTTCAGCGCCAGGGCCAGATAAAATCATCAACTTTTGGTGAAAGAAGTTCACTTCTACGCACCAACATCTAGCTCCTATATTTACTACTTTCTTAAACGGAGAACAACCCGTCCCGCAGTGGCTAGTAGAAGGACGCACGGTATTGATCCCTAAGGCCCGAGATTTGTCAAGTCCAAAGAACTATAGGCCCATAGCTTGTTTAAACACCAGCTACAAGCTATTCACTGGCATCCTCAAAGAGAGGATATTAACATCTATCAAGCCGGTATGGAGTGCAATAGTTGAACAACGTGGATGCAAGAGAGGGCTGGCAGGTTGCAGGGAGAACCTGTTAATAGACAGGTGTATTATCCAGGACTCGATTAGATATCGACGCAATCTGTCCTGGAGGTGTATCCAAAAGTTGTGAGATGCATAAAAGAGCCTATCCTCTTATGGCGGACAAGATTTGTCATAACATCTGACAAAAGACAAGTGGCTACAAGCTATATCACATATAAGAGGGGGGTCTTCCAAGGGGACTCTCTAAGTGCGATACTTTTCTGCATCTTCCTCTTGTCTCTATCTATTGTGTTCCGAGGCAAAAGGTCTGGATACCTATGTGGTCCGCCGAACAGAAGAGAATATAAGGTCAACCACCTTTTATACATGGACGACCTTAAACTCTTTCCTTCCTCGAAAGAGGACCTTAACATCCTTGCGGAGGCGGTAAATAGGTACTCTAAAGCGATTGCCATGAGTTTCAGACTGGACAAGTGTACCTGCGTCCACCTACACCAAGGAAGAGTAGAAACTATATCATCGCGTCACGATCAGGATGTTTAACTCATAGGCGGAAATACCATTCAACATCTTGGTATTGGAGAAACATATACATATCTTGGAATACCGCAAGCGGAAACCCAGGATTTACATGTGTTAAAAACGGCCCTTGGAAAAAGGTATCGCCAAATTCTCAGAAAAATTTGGGCTTCCGAATTATCTGGAAAGAATAAGATCCAGGCCACCAATATTGTGGCCGTTTCTATACTGCTCTACACGTTTGGTGCAGTAAAATGGAACGTCCATGAGATGAAGCAACTTGAGCGAAGCACACGCAAGATGATGCCAATCTATCAAAGTCATTATCCTAGATCTTTCGTACCTCGAATATACCTCCCTCAAGATAAAGAGGATAGAGGCTTGCTGAGCTTAGAGTGTCTTCATCGCAGAACGGTTCTGGCTGCAACCAGCTCAGTTCTATGTAGCACAGATTCTCTTATGCGACTCGTACATCAACATGAAGTCGTCAATGCTGTGGCGTTTCTATACCATGCCGCAGATAGGGCCGCAGAGGAGCTTGGCCTCCCATTTGATTCCAGCGACACTACACATGGCCTAGCATCACTAACACCTTTGGTGCTCAAAAGTCGTGTACAGGAACCAGAACATACGCTTATAAAAAGAGAACATGCTAACAAGCCCCTTCATGGTAAATTCTACGGCAGCATACGTAGAGAAGAACTCTCGATGAGTCTGTCCAACATGTTTCTCAAGTCTGCTGGATTGAGATCGAAGACTGAGGGATTTCTTTTTGCCTGTCAAGACGGCGTTATAGACACCTTAGTTTACCGTGAGCGCATAATGAATGTACCTCTAGGCGATACCAACTGCCGAGCGTGCAAGCAAAAGCCAGAAACACTTGGACATGTTCTCAGTGGATGCTCAAAATATGCACACTGCGGGTACATAGAGAGACACAATGCGGCTCTAAAAGTGTTATATTACTATCTTAGGCACTTCTATTTCGTTGATCTATTGCCCGTCTTGTCATACGCCCGGGGGGAACTGGAGCCCGTTGTGGAGAATGATCAGTGTGAGATCTACTGGAATTTCTCATTCTCCACCACTCAACGTATCAGTGGTACGTAGCCTGATATTGTCCTCCAAGATCTGAAGACCAAGATCATTTACGTGACTGAATTCTCGGCACCAGCCGATGGTAATATCACGGCAAAAGAGGAAGAAAAACGGGCGAAATATCAAGCACTTCTTTTCGAGCTGAGCAGGCTGTAACAAGGCTACAAAGTCCATCTTGTAGTTCTCATAATCGGCTGTCTTGGAGGTATGAAAGCTTCATTTCTTAGGCCAGTCAACAAGATTCCGGCTTGCTAGCGTCAGGCTCATTCCATCGCAAATGCAAAAGGCTGTTCTTCTGGGATCACTTCATCTGGTCCGTCAACACTGTTCCTTATAAAATTCTTCAAAGATTGGTAGCTCTAAAAAAGTATCCAGAGGTGAAATCTTCATCTCCAACTGTCCCGTCTGCCGCGTAAGGTCATCCGCTGCTAGAGACCTGACTCCAAGGAATAGTGTTACATGATGCCTTCTCGCGTAAATTTCCCGCTCGTGCTTACCTTCTAGGACAGAAGGAGCAGAAATGGATGACGTACACGTTCCAGTTGCATTGGGATTGGTTGCTCACAACCGTGAGATGGGTTGTCATAGACAACGACGAAATCACAACGACAAGCCGGCGAAACCCTCGTGTGTCTTAAGGACACGAAGCGACCCAAGGATGACAGCTTTCTGCATCCATCTCGCAAGTGCCTTGGCATATTTTTGGCACGCGGGTATGGCTTTAAGGTTACGAACGAGTGATAGTTTCGCACCTCCGAGAGCACCTATCACAAGGACAATTACTTGTACCGAATATTTTGGGTACAGTCGTTGTAGCTCTCTTTTAAGGTCTTGATACCTCTCCTCTTTTTCATTCTCCTTTGCAGTGATGTTGTATTAGGACAGAGCCGAGAATTCGATCACGAATATAGTTCGTTTCTCGAAGTCTTGGAGAACAATGTCAGGCTTCGAGTGCGCAACGGGGACTGCTGCCCGAAGATCGTTGTTCCAGAAAATTTGGCACTTCTCGTTTCGGACAATTGACTCTATTTCCCTTGGAGCGTTCGGCAGGGCAGGGTCGCGGCGAACACGGTAAGAGTGACAAAGATGGTAATAAAGCATTCTTAGGGCCGTATTATGTCTGTAGATATACGTCGTTCCCGCGTGGGTCGGACACCCTGATAGTATGTGTTCTAGGTACTCAGCGTGTGCATGACACGCTCTGCACCTATCACTGCGAACTTCTTGACATAAAATGCGCTCACGGTATGCTAAGGTGGAAATGACACCGTCCATAGACTTATCATCTGTCTGTTGGAAAGCCTAAAGGTTCATCCACACATCGTGAGGTGCATAGAGAGATTAATGCCGCTTTGGAAAACCAGATTTACTATCTCATCTGGAAAACATCATGTGATCACTAACAGTATCACCTTTCAGAGAGGTATGTTTCAGGGTGACACCATGAGCCCTCTCCTCTTTTGCCTCACATTATTGCCACTATCTCTCTCACTTCGCCATTCCGAAGGGTATCTCTGCGGCAAACCTGGAAACCGAAAGCATAAGGTCACTCATGTATTTTACATAGATGATCTTAAGATCTATGCTAGGAATCAAGAGAAACTACTTCTAGATCTGAAAATTGTCAAAGAGTACACTCAAGAGATTGGAATGGAATTCGGGTTAGAGAAATGCGCCAAGGTTAATTTGAAGAAAGGAAAACTTAATGGCATTCCCGAAGATCCTGAGCTCGTTGACAGAAGCGCTATACGACACCTTTGCGCTGGAGAGACCTATACATACCTGGGCGTTCCACAGAGCCGCATTCAGGACGTGACATCTATAAAGAATACTCTCCGATGCAGATACAAACGTCTCATCCGGCAGATTTGGTCTTCCGAACTGTCGGCGAGAAACAAAATATCTGCAACGAACATGCTTGCCGTCCCGGTAGTACTCTATTCATTTGGAGTGGTTCCATGGACGAAGCACGAGCTCAGATCCCTTGATATCGGGACGCGGAAGGTTTTGCACATGAACAAGAGCATGCACCTTAAGTCCTCTATTCCTCGACTTTACATCTCACGCCGCCTAGGTGGTCGCGGAATACTGAATCTTGAATGTCTTCACAACAGAATTATTCTGGGTACAGCACATATAGTTGCAAATGGACAAGACACTCTTCTTAAAATGGTCAGGAAACACGAAGAAGTGAGCTAAGGGGCGTTTCTGTACAAAGCAGCGGAGGAGGCTGCTGAAACACTCGGCCTTGACTTCAATATTAGGGGTGAGCAAAATGCATCAAATCTTATCCATCCTGAATACTCACTCCTGAAGGCCCGGATTAAGAAAGCACAGGAGAAAAACTTCCACGAACAGCTTCTCGACAAGAGGATGCACGGCATCTTCCACAGAAATGTGGAAGATCAGTCGATGTCGTATGAGCTAACGTTTGCTTTCCTTAGATCACCCGGATTGAAGTCGGGCAGAGCGTGTCATGCACACCCCGAGCATCTAGGACACATACTATCTAATTGTCCAACTCATGCGGGAACGACCTACATCCAAAGGCACAATGCGGCACTAAGAGTGCTTTATTACCATCTCTGTCACTCTCATGGCATTAGCCCAAATACCTCTCTGCTAAATGCTCCTAGAGAAATAGAGTCAATTGTCGAAAATGACAAGTGCCGCATATACTGGAACTTCATATTCTCGACGATTGTTTCTGTTGAGCACTCGAGGCCTGACATAGTTCTCCTTGACTTCGAGAAACGAACCGTGTTCGTTATCGAATTTTCGGCACGAGCTGACAAAAATGTCACAGCCTAGGAGACAGAAGAGAAAGAGAGGTATAAAGACCTTATAAGGTAGTTGCGACGGTTATACCCGGAATATTCTGTTAAGCTAATCGCCTTGATCATCGGCCCTCTTGGAGGTGCCAAGGTTTCACTGGTTAATAGCCTGAAAAGCATCCCTGCGTGTCAACAAAATGCTGAGACACTTGCGGGGAAAATGCAGAAGGCGGTCGTCCTTGGGTCGCTCCGTGTCCTCAGGATGCACGAGACTTTTGCCGGATCATCGTATTGAGTTCGTCGCAGACTGTAACCACCTATCTCACGGTCGTGAGACGTGGTTACAGCTGAAATTTTACCGCGATTTCGCTGGGAGCGGGTGCAATTTTTCAGATTAGCACCCGTTCCCGGCGAAATCCTGCGGTCGTCCTTATGACAAACTTTTATATATATATATATATAATATAATAATATCAAGTGGGATACCGCAATGAATGAGGAACTGGTGCGTCTCTATTATGAAAGTGCGAAGTTTGAAACCCCACGTGAAAAAGGATACAATTTTAGAAAGACACTATGCTCCTAATTTTGTACCTACAACTTCATCTCAGAAGATTTCAGGCATGGTATTAAATTAACTTATAACATCCTGATCTCATCAGTCACTTGACTTAGTCCCTGGCTATGATGAAAAACTGGGTTCACCCGAGAACAAGTTTCAATAATAATAACAATTTTCCTGTATACAACCAATAATTTAAAAAAATAAGCTTTTTCAATACAATTTACTCTTGACTCCTAACACACGCACACAACCATAGTGCATCTCTCTACTCACAAATCAGCCGTTCGGCCCTTTAAAAAAGGTCATGTTATATTTTACGATGCTCTTTGACAAGTCACTTGTACCTATTCGAAACTTCTTTAACATTTCTTCTCTTAAGTCACCATGACTCCTTTTTAAGAAAATGCGTAAAACATTCCCATCACTTTTTTTGCCTCTAATTTCACCCTCACAAGAAGATACACCCTCCTAAACTTGCATACTTCAGTCAGATTTGCCTATCTCTCAGGGTATGGCGGTTTCTAAAAAACGTCAACGAAAAATGTACAGTTTTTAAAAGTGTCCAGTGATCTAATGACTTTTTTTTAAAGGGTTGAATGATCTCATTCACTAATTTCAACCTCCTTCTTATGCATTTGTAATGTGAGTTTCTCCTCCTATTGATGACACCGACCAATTTTGATAACTTCTGTAAATTTTTTTAAATTTGTAATATTCTTATGATTTAACCATGTCCAAATAACTTTAGGTTTTGTATTATATAAGAAAAAAAATTTGTCTCCATTTACATCTCTATAACAATTAATTCTTTGATCAACGCAAATAATTTTGTTGTCTTCATTTACATCTCCAAAAAATTAATTTTTGATATACAATTTTTTTTTGCTATAGTATTATATCCTTCCGCGAATCAACAAAAATTTTTTTGTACCATATTTCAGAAATAAATCACTGATGAGCGCCCATAATCGAGGCCGAAACGTCTGACTCAATGACAAATTATTTTTTCTACTTTTTGTGACCCTAGAGCCAATTTCACCATCAACATCCAAATATTATAATTATTTAATATTTTTTCAATTGCTCACATTTGAATAAAGCGAGAGTTTTGTGATAAAGTGATGTATTGTTATGCACAATTCTACTAGATTTGGCAAATTTTATGATTTCGAAGCGCCTTCTAATGCGTTATACGAAAATGGTGTTTTTAATTTATTTCACGTTACGTTTGGCAGCTGTAATTGGCTTTGAAAGGGATCGGAATCGAAATATTTTCGCTGCCTAATCGGGGATTAAAAAATGAGGACAAAAACGGCATTCCTAGGTAGTGAAATTTCTAATACCTTCGAAGGCAAGCCTTCTTACCGGGTATTTTTTAAGGTGAAGTTCACATTATCAGCGAAGATTGTTATTACTCAAATGCTGTGTATTTCAACAGTAAATAAATGTTTTCTTATCAATCAAAGTAAAGTATGTGGCAAAACACAGTTAACCCATATTGATTCGGACTTGTTCCCGATTCCGTGTTTTTAGGTGGACAGGTTCCGGATTCAATCGGACGACTTTGCATTAGCACTTTAATTCTAGCGGATAATAAATTTTACTTACGGACTATCTTCGGATTGATTCAGATTCGTTCGGGATTCCAAGTTTTTAGCCGGAAAAATTTCGGATTCAACCGAACTTTTTTCCCTTAGTACTTTAATTATAATAGATAATAAATTTTCCTCCTAGATTAATTTCAGATTGACTCGGACTTGTTCCGGATTCCGTATTTTGTCAGGACAAATTCTGGATTCAACCGGACTTCTTTCCATTAGTACTTTAATTCTAGTGGATAATAAATTTTCCTCCCGGGCTAATTTCAGTTTGATTCGGACTTTTTTCGGATTCTAATTGCGGAATCCGAAACTTATCCGAAATCTTTTGCAGTGAGTGCATTAAGGAGGTTAGTTGCATTTATATTGTGCTCCCCGGTAAAAATATTTGGTCTTGATTTTGTCTTGAATGTCTTCAATATGTCTTCAAGACCATGATGTCTTGTTCCGTCTCACCAGCTAGTGTAAGTCTTGATAAACATACCGAATTGCTCTTAAAGAAAATTATATTAACAATTTGTGGCTTTAACATTTTCCAGGGTCAAGATTACAAAAGTTTTCATTTGTGAATTTTATTGTCCATTATACTCCGACCTCTATAAACTATGGACCCCACTGGCAGGGCCTGCCATTTCCGGGAATCAGGTAGCTAGGTTAGGACCAAACAGTTGACATCTGCTGAGGCTAAAATTTTACAACCGATAAAACTTGTAATTTTGTAATAACTAATTTTCAAATAAGAAATTCGGGACCTGTCTGGTTCAGCAACTGCAGGCATATAAAATGTTGCATAAAAAGATTAAAACTGTCATTTTCTAGAAGTATCTAGTGAACTGTGAGATATAGGAAAAAATGGGCAACATTTTTAGATTCGACATCCAAACAAAATAATTATTGCGTAACAATTAAAAAAACATGCCCGCTGAGCGGGCACATTCTCATTGCACGCTGCTCGCGCGTCGCTTTGCGCCAAATTGAGCATTTCAACTACATTTTTGCAAATATCATAAATATTGTAACTTAAATTGAAAACTGGGATTTGAACCCTGAGGAATTACAGTCATAAATTGGAACTGAAATTGTTTTGCAATTTGTTTTTAAAGAAGGTTCTCAAAGCACCTGTGGCTTTGACGATTACATTCTCATTATGACGCTCGCGCTTCGCGCTCGACAATTAGGTTATATAGAAGGTTCTCTTTAAAAAAATAAAACGATGTAAATTATCGACAAAATGGAACGGAATATGAGAAGTAGGTATGTTTTTCAATATAATGTTAATAAAAAAATACAATTTTTTTTAATTTACTAAATAGAGACATTAATGCCGTAGGCTTTAATTCCGTTCGTTCAAACTTTAGTTCTGAGAACTCTACTATGATTAATTAATATAGAACATTTTCAATTTGTATCTAATTGAAAAACTTCATGAAGGTAATTTGTAAATGTGGTTAAAATCTACCAAATTTGGAATTTTTAACGAACTTGACCTTTATTTTGCGACCCCAAAAAAGCGAATCAAAGGCTGATTCGATTGGACAAATCGTTCAAAAGTTAGCGTGGCTACAACATTCAGGTAACCACACATACAGACATGCAGACCTACAGACAGACATACATACAGACATACATACAGACATACATACAGACATACAAATAGACAGCTACCAAATTTTATGATGTTTGGACTCCGTGAGTGCCGGAACGTAAAGATCCGTTTAAAACTAAAGATCGAAAATTTGAACGCTTACATTACACTCTCATAAATGAGAATATAAAAAAGGTTAAAAAATGGAAAACATAAAAAATAGAAATGATTAATTAAATAACGCCATCGTATAGCATTATCAAAACTATTGAAACAATAAGAAGGTCATATTGTGATATTGTAAACATGACGTAGGCTGTCTCCAATTTAAAAACATTGCCTTCCGACGTACTTGTCGTACAAGAAAATATCACGAAAGGAAAACTTTTATCTCGTGTCAAAGATTAATACCAAAATTTGAAGCAAATTTAATATGCTTATTGAGGGTTTTTATTTATATCAATTGTTATCAAAATGAAGCAAGAGCATTTATGAACAATAAACAATGTTAATAATGTTAGGTATTGGTTTTGCAACATTTTTGGGAAAATTGTGACACTGGTTGGCCTGGGTGATTTCTTATTAACAAATGAAAAGTCTACTTTTTTCACCTTTTAAACCGAAGGTATCTCGGGGATCTCTTAGTGCATACAGAAGTTAGTATTAGTGATGACTGGTGACATATTAGTTTAATCTAATCAAGTATTCAGTTAAAACAAATTATTCCAACATTCATTAATGTAATATGTATGTATTTCAGTTGAATAATTATGCATTTATTTTAGTGAAATATTTCTTTGATTTGGAAGAAATATTTGTTTGGAATGGTCTGCTTCGTATTCTACATTGCAAGAAAAATTTCTTTCAACCAAATGAATGAATGTTTAATTTAACAAAATAATTATTTTGTTAAAATATATGTCCATTTGTTATAAATAATTAACTTTTTCAATCAAATTGAATATTTTCTTCAACCAAAAAAATACATACTTATGTAAATACAATATTTTATTCATCTAAAGAAATGCTTCATTGGTATAAATGCATCAACTCTATGTACCAAATAAATAGATTTTTAACTTGATTAATATTATTTTGAGTTAAATAATTATTTCTTAGATTTAAAATAACCCAAATAATTGATTCAAGTATGAATAAATTAATTGATTCAAATGTGTCCTGATCAATTCAAAGAATCGAACTCATTGAATCAAATAAATATTTCCTTGAAGGTCTAATCAGATTTCAAAAAATCTAGACTTTTTGAGTCAAGGAAATCATTTCCTTGAATATACCAAATATTTATTGCAATAAAGAAAATACAGACAAAGTCTTATTTTAGACTTAAAACGCATTGTATATAAAAATATTAAAATTTATATTACATTCAATATACACTAAGTATGACAAATTGATACGAATATATGTTCCGAACTGTACTTAAATTAATAGTATTGAAATGTTTATCGGCCGAAAATTAAACATACGTTTTTCATGTTTTTTTGTCCTCTACAACATAGCGAAGTTTCATTGAAATCGGTGACTGATACTTCGATACCCTTCCTTTAGGAAATGCAAGTTAGTACCAGGCTGGGGGCCGCCGATAATGATAATGATAATAATAAAGTATCACAAGAAAAACATTCAGAAAAAGATTTATTTTATAAGATTTATACTTTTTGGAACATTTATTTTGTAATTGCCACTTTAAGTCCCAGTCATTTTACACTTTTTCTTTCAATAATAACTTGTTCCTAATATTCTCTCAGTAAAGTATTAGAATTATATCAACGCACAGTTCAGTAAAGTTTCAAAATTTCCGACGACTTCGTTTAGAAATTATAAATAAAATAGTACGCAAAATGTCTTGTTAAGAAACCTATCCCAAACTACCAATTTAAAATGAAAAATTGTCAAATAAAATTTACACAATATTTAAATATTTGAAATTTACAGATATTACTTGCATTAAGTTGAAAAAGATAGAAATCAAGAGAAGAGTTCAATATTTTAGAGTTAAGAATTTCCAAAATCACTTTAAAGTCTGTCCCACAAGTTTTTTGTGTAAAATTCATATCCATCACAAATACATTCCTTGACCCTTTAGTTTTATATTTTCATACTCCCTCGGTTTATCCTTAATTTTTTAAAAATATTTTAGGTGGTTTGAAAATTGTATTCTGTCTGAAAATCTCATTGTCTAAAATGGTCCACTTTTTGGCAATCACCCATAAAATATGTCAATATAAAAAATAAAAGAACTTTATACGGAGAAAAATAGTTCGAGAAACTTTACCAACCTCAGTTGGGTAAACTTGGGACATGTGGACACTTCGATAGAGTTTCATTTCTGGTTCGGTAAAACGAAATTTGGTGATACTTCATTCACAAACATGAAAGTGTGACAAATTGATACGAATATCTTCCGAACTGTACTTTGATTAATACTGTAGGGGAGATTACGATATCCGTGGCGACAAAGTTTTAATGTGGATTCCTATAGGATTTTTGGCGAGAAACACGAATCTGAAATTTTTAAATCGATATCTCGAATAGTTTTCGAGATATCGATTTTTTATGTTGAAATTACTGACTTTTGTTTTTGATTAACCGAATTTATGAATATTGATTTCGATGGGATTTTTTGCGAGAAACACGAATCTGAAACTTTTAAATCGATATCTCGAATAGTTTTCGAGATATCGATTTTTATATGTTAAAATTATTGACTTCTTTTTTTGATTAAAATAATTTCTGAATATCGATTTTGATGAGATTTTTTGCGAGAAACACGGATCTGAAATTGTTAAGTCGATATCTCGAACAGTTTTCGATATATCTATTTTTTATGTTAACATTATTGACTTTTATTTTTGATCAATATAATTTCTAAATATCGACTTCGATGGGATTTTTTGCGAAAAACACGGATCTGAAATTTACAAATCGATATCTGGAATAGTTTTCGAGATATCGATTTTTTCTGTTAAATTGAATAATCGAATAATACAGGTCTCACCCCTATCCCTTTCCAATGTCTAGTGGGGTACGGGAAAGCACCCCTGTGACTGGTCACAGAAATAATGTAAGGTAACACCCCTACCCCTTTTCCAACGCCTCGTGGGGGCGGGAAGGCACCCCTGTGACTGGTCACAAAAATAGTATAAGGTAACACCCCTACCCCTTTTCCAACGTTTCGTGGAGGCGGGAATGCACCCCTGTGACTGGTCACAGAAATAATGAAAGGTCACACCCCTACCCCTTTTCCAACGCCTCGTGGGGGCATCCGTAAGGAAAGCGAGGTTATGTCCATCTAAAAGAACCGACAGGACAGAAAAATACATTTCTATAATTCATATTTTTAAACAAGTAAGTTATTTATTAATTATAAACAGAAGAATATCTCGAGGCCTAATTGCGAGATATCGACTTAAAAGTGTTTGAGCCGTTTTTCTCGTAAAAAATCCCATATCGGAATGAACTTTAAGAAATTATATAAATTTGAAAAAAGTTTTAAAAATCGATATATTTCGTAAACTATTCGAGATATCGATTTAAAACTTTCAGATTCGTGTTTCTCACCACAAATCCTATAGGAATCCGCTTTAAAACTTTGTCACCACGGATATCGTAATCTTGCCATACTGTACTTTGTAGTTGAAATTTGAATGCATATAAATGTAAAATATATAAAACATTAGATAAAGATTACTGAGCTGATGGGTGAAACGCGGTCGAGGGCTCGATAGAAAATGTAAGTGGGTTTACAGAAAAGGCATGAAGGAATCACGGACGCTTCAGAAACTTTAACTGACAGTTTGGTAAACCGTAAGCTTCTGTGAATAAAAAAAACTCTTATACACAATGAACAGCATACACTAACATACACATTAGTCAGTCACAGCCAATCAGAATACAATTTCGTCACAAATACACTCACGACACCTACAACTACTTAACACATATAATACACAAATAAACCTAATATAATACTACATGTATAAGACGCTTTCTACGAAACTACGCCGACACACGCTTCTCGCTGAGAAGTGGGAACTTTCTTATATACTAACTAGAGGAATTGATTCAGCGCTTGTGAGAAACGACCAGTGCCGTGACTAAAGTTTTCATAAAAAGGTAAATATTATAAGTTCTATATTTTTTGGAATATTTATTTTGTAATTGCCCCTTTAAGTCTTAGTCATTTTCCACTTTTTTTTTGAATAATAACTTGATTCTAATATTATCTGAGTAAGGCATTAAAATTATATCAAAGCACAATTTAATAAAGTTTCCAAATTTTGGACAACTTCGCTTAGAAATCATAAATAAAAAAGTAGGCAAAATGTCTTGTTACGCACCTATTCGATGTTACAAATTTAAAAATTGTCAAATAATATTTACACCATTTTGTAAATATTTGAAATTTACAGATGTTACTTATATTAACTTGGAAAAGCTAAAAATTAAAAGTAGAGTTAAATGTTTTTGAATTAAGGATTTTCCAAATCACTTTTAAGTCTGTCCGACAGGTTTTTTGTGTAAAATTCATATCCATCACAAATACGTTCCTTGATATTTTAGTTTTATATTTTCATACCCTCTCGCGTTATCCTTAATTTTTTAAAAATATTTTAGGCGGTTTGAAAATTTTGTTGTTTTTGAAAATTTTATTGTCTAAAATGGTGAACTTTACGGCAATCGCTCATAAAATATATCAATATAAAAAAACTTTACACAAGAGGTGATTTACTCAACTTTTTCTCTTTTCTCTCCTTGACCACTTTTAAAATTGATGCTAATTAATTCTTCATTTCTGTTATTTGAGTTTCCATTACTTGAAGTTGTTTTGTATCTTTTTGAAAATTAGATCTACAAATGAAGGGTGTGGCGGCGACAGCATAGAAAGTCCATTCGAGATTTGATGAGCTCTACAGATATCAATAAACAAATTTTCGGAAAAGTTAATATTTTTCGAGATACAGCTCGTCAAAAATCGACTGCTGTCGAAACAGTGCTAGTCTATGGATTTTTTTTTTTGATTTTCTAAAATCCCAATAAACATAAAACATATGCCTGGAAGATTATAAACGCTTTACGAGACTAATAGAGGGCTGAAAAGTGAAAAATTAAATAGAAAAAATCGTTTCTCTAAAAAAATGGATTTTACATTATCACAGTGTTATTTGTATACAAAATATTTAGTTTATTTATATTTTGCAACTATTTAATATAATAACAGGATGTAATCAAATACAAAGATTTAAATTTTCGTATGATTGATCACAGTTTATCAAGATAAAAACCCAACTACAGGTTCTAATTTGGATATATCCTTTCACCCCAATGTCAGGTAGAATTTTAGAGAATTTTGTTTTTGCATCTGCTCCAGGCAAAATACTATAACGATTTTCCCAGTCTTATGGGACATAAAGCTAGGAGCATCGTTACAAAACGACGACGACAACGTAGGAACGAAAAGATAACTTTATGGTATAATTACCTGTCAGGCGCCAGACACCTCTTCGGCGTCACTCCAAAAAGAATTCTATCTTGCCAAAATTTATAGATGTAATTAACTGTCATATTAAATCCCTAGCTCTTGGTAGAGGGTTTAGTGGGGGCGAGAAAAGTACTTCAGAATCATTATTATATATATATATATAGCAGCAGTCTCCGTTGCGCACTCGAGGCCTGACATTGTTCTCCAAGACTTCGAGAAGCGAACTATATTCGTGATAGAATTTTCGGCTCCGTCCGAATACAACATCACTGCAAAGGAGAAAGAAAAGGAGGAGAGGTATCAAGACCTTAAAAGAGAGCTGCAACGACTGTACCCAAAATATTCGGTACAAGTAATTGTCCTTGTGATAGATGCTCTCGGAGGTGCGAAACTATCACTCGTTCGTAACCTTAAAGCCATACCCGCGTGCGAAAAATATGCGAAGACACTTTCGAGATGGATGCAGAAAGCTGTCATCCTTGGGTCGCTTCGTGTCCTCAAGACACACGAGGGTTTCGCCGGACTGTCGTTGTGATTTCATCGTTGCCTATGACCACCCATCTCACGGTTGTGAGACGTGGCCGTGGGTGTGATTTACCGCGGTGCTACTGGGGGCTATTGACATTTTTTGGATGGCAGTTGCTCTTAGTAGGACCCTGCGGTGGTTGTTTAACTTTTTTTAAATTATATATAAAATTAACTACGTCGCGTTTATTTAAATTCAGCAAGAGTATACGTATGAGAAGATATACAACGTGTGAATTTACAAAGAAAGGGGTTTAAACCCAAACAATGATTAACTTTCCCTGAATTCAAATTATGAAGAAAATGAGAATCTCTTAAGGCACACAAGGGCATTTCTTTTTACTAAATCAAAGTCAGAACACACTAACTAATTGCTTAATCCAAAATCAAAAATTTATCAAAAGAGGAACAGGTCCACTACACCAAACATGGTGTCTGCCTGAATGATAGATCAATTAAGTTTTTCTGAGCCCGACATTTTCCTTTCTCACAACATTTTAGGTCTGAGTAAACTCAACAAATTAGACCAATAAAAAACTCGAAAACTCACATAATATCATGAATCCTAGAGTGAAATGGAGAACGAAAGATATGACGCATACCTTAACCCTTGAATCCAAGAGTCAGTTTTACAACGCCAGTCCGGCAGAAAAATAGACTCGTCCAATAAACTTTGTGGCTATCAATCTCCTTCTCCGAGAACTTATGGCTTCGTCGATGGCCGACACGAAACTGATTTCTCCTGTGTCCACTGCACTCGCCAGTTCTTTCCCGCTCGCGCTGCAATTCTCGGTGTAGGGTCTTAGCACCCCCACTACTCCACTCAGCAAAGTAGAATCAGCGAGCGAGTTTCCAATCTACGTATGCGACCCGTGGTCGAGTAGGCATCGTAGGCGATGCGAGAGTTTTCTCTCTAGTAAGTCACTTCCGTGTAGTCAGTCGCCATCACCGTCGAGAGACACGCTTCTCACGGTACGAGTAATGTACCGCACTTAATTAATAAAGTTATTGTTAATATGAATTCTGAATTACGTATCTCTCCACTCATTATACGGCGGACGTAGGCCGCTTATTATAATTAGCTCAACCGAGCACTTAATTCCTACATCGGTCCTGCCCTCCTCAGTTGGATTGTTGTTGGATTTTCGTGTGTTGACAAGTGTCGAGTCTGACATGGCCTGGTAGTTATTTCAATAATCCTTGAGACTTGGATTATTATGTAGTAGATTGCTCGACATCCCAATGGGCCCCATGATAGTGAAGTGACCGTGGATGCGTGAGAGTGACGTAAAGCTTGGTAGCAGTGTTGAGTGTGGGTGGTTGGCATAGTGCGTGATGATGTTGTTTCCTTACAGGGTTTCTGAAGTTAAGCTGACTCTGGAATTCTTGGGTCGATGTAGGGCGTTAAGTCTCCCTTATTTTACAACTAAAGGTATTCACTCTAACCTACTTTGTAGAAACATCTAAATGGTAAATACATCAAATTTATAAATAATGAGCTCTTCCTCCGTTCGGTTTCCTATACAAAACAAAAGTACTAGATTTCTCTCCCATTTCACACACACCAGCAGGCGTCACCAATCCGAAGTCCCGATTTTTCATTAGGTTCAAGAGAATGATGGTGCTGATTTTGCATATTTCTAGTTCCCTTGAACTAGTGCAAATTACTTACTACTGACGTAATCCGTCCTTAGCAAATACTGTCGATCTATATTCTTATTGGACTGTAGTCCAGTCTGAATTGATTCAAACTCAAACAAACGAAACTTCTGAAATCTTTAGAACAGAATGTTCTCTAATAATTCTGCAATCAGGCAGCTAAAGTAAAAGGAAAAGAAAATCTTGAAGTTCACAACTAAACGTACATTCTAAAACTACACGAAAAGGCTTAAAACTAACTGTCGCCTAAAGGGATTGACGAAACTACACAAAATGGCTTAAAACTACGGATGCCGGAAGGGCTACACAAAACAGCTTAAAACTACGAATGTGAAATCGCACAAGGGAACCTGATAGAGCACTCGTGAATTAGAGTCGACTCAGGATGGCATCCGCCAAGGCCTGGATGAGAGGGTGGTCTCTTTGGCTTCGGGTGGAATGAAGTCCTTAGTATGGCTCCTTTGGAGCTTTAGGGGCCTACCTGTTCCACGGCGGCGGACGAGGTGTGCGACTGGGATACCGATGGTTCTTCGACGAGGTCTTCCTCTTTTGCGACTCGGAGGTTCATCGCTGGTAGTATTTGTTCCGGTTTCCGGCGGATCCCCAATCGCGTTGGGTCTCGGCACTTGTACGGGCCTGAACAGACCGGTCCTGAGGTATTCTCGCGTAGGGCGGGAACCAGTTCGTCCTGTCGATTGGTTCGCAGTTTACTCGGAGCAGGGCCGTCTGAATATGGGCTTACGATATCAGGGACGTCCTGCGGCGGGCATGACTCATGCGCCTCCTGAGCTCTTGAACCAGGCGGAACTTCGGAATTTTCTCTTTCATTTCCGAGCCGTAAAAGCGATTTTTCGTTAACTAGGTTTGGATCAATCGACCAGTAGTATTTTAAATCTTTAATATGAGCTTTCTCGATTATTCCGGACTCATCCTGGATTTCATAAACTACTGGTGATACTACTTTTATAACCTTGAACGGACCTGCATATTTCGGGGATAACTTTCTCGAGACAAAATCTATAGCTGAACATAAAGTATGTCGCTATAATTTAAGATACCACAAGGCTCTGCCGCTTTATTTTTTTAAAAATGTAGAATATATAATAATTTCCTCTAGGATTTATCTCCTACGAGAAAAAATTTTTTTTTTATTTTGAGGTTATGACGCTCCAATTTAAAAATTTCTACCTATTCATTTATAAGTGACAACTAGATGTACAATCTACCAAGAAACTTTTTCAATTTCCGTTAACTAATAATAAGGACTACGCCTCGAAAAGGACTCGGATCCGAGTCGAAACATGTCGGCAATATTTTAATAAAAACATCAAAAACCCGGAAAAGGCCTTCACTACATGAATATTATAAGATACCGGAAAAAAAAAATTAAAACAACATAAAGTATGAGTGCTGCGCCACACGACATCACCTACTTGGTAGCGAATGCCTCGTCTCCTGCGATTATAATACTTCGCCTGACGATCGGACGCTATATCCAAGTGATGTGCGACTAGGTCTCTAAGGGCTGGCAATCGCTTAATTCTACATTCCCATTCCTCTACTGCTAATGGGACACACGAGACGAACTGTGTACAGCGGTTTTGTACGCCAAGCGGAAATCGGGAAGATGTTTATCCCAGCTACTATGATCACACTCTACGAAAGATAATATCATGGTTTTCAGTACGCGATTAACTCTCTCAACCGGATTAGCTTGAGCATGATACGGTGGGGTAGTTGAGTGTCTAATCCATAATTCCGATGCGGTCTTTGATATCAATTTGTTCACAAACTCAGTGCCATTATCGGTGAACAATACTTCAGGAGCTCCCCATCTAAAGATAATCGTTTCTTCGAATGCCTTTTGGACGTTAGCGGCATTGGCCTTTCGAAGGGGCATGACTTCGATCCATTTAGTGAACATGTCTTGGAAAACCAAGACATACTGGTAACCAGAGCGGCTAGGTGGGAACGGACCCATCATGTCCGCCGCCACTACCGACCAAGGTTGTTCTATTACCCGTTTACCCATCAGACCTACCGGACCTGCCTGGTCTATCTTCATCTTTTGGCAAATCTTGCATGGTCGCACGTATTTTGCAACGTGATTAAGCATTCCGGGCAATAGTAGAGCAACGAGAGACGTTGGAAGGTCTTACCAACACCTAAGTGTCCAGAAGTCGGGGTATCGTGTGCGTCAGTCAGGTGGTCATGGCGATGGCAGTATAGTCGATTGCCTTCTAATTTCCAATCCGGAAATTGATATGGCATTTCTTGGACTAATTTGGTTCTTCTGGTATACCAAAGATCATCAGTCTCGCCAATGGCACATACGACTTCAGAGTCCGGTTTAAACATGCGCGACAGCGCGTCTGGTACATGGTGAAAGGCACCTTTTCTGTGTTTAATCGCGAAGTCGTGTTGTAACAACTTAAGGGCCCATCTACCCAATCTTCCAGTAGGATCTCTCAAGTGATAGAGCCATCGGAGACTGCTATGATCTGTAATCACTACGAAGTGATAGCCCTCCAAATAAGGTCTAAACTTTTCGACTGCCCATACCACCGCTAAGCATTCTTGCTCCGTCGCGGTGTAGTTTTTCTCGGCGCCCTGCATGGATCGACTAGCGAAGGCTATGACGTGTTCCACGCCATCTTGGATTTGAGTGAGGACGGCCCCCAAATCCGCACTACTTGCTTCCGTTTGTAGATAAAACGGTAAATTGAAATCTCGTCTAGATAACGTGGGGGCGGAGATTAATGCGGATTTCAATTCTTGGAAGGTTTTTTTCTGGTCTTCCACCCACTCGAACCTTCGATTTTTCTTTAATAATTATTGATTATTATTATTATAATCGATTGAGTGGTTCTGTCTTTTGAGCGAAATACAAAGTAGTAGGAGCCGGATAGAATGTTATTGGCTCGATTTCATCTGAGTCAGGGTGCATTCCCGTTTTATCGACCAAATATCCGAGATATCGTACTTGACTACAACCCAATTTGCGTTTATCGGGATTGACCGTAAGTCCGGCATTGATGATCACATCTAAGACTTTCTCCAACCAATGAATGTGTTCTTCAAAGACTGACTACAATAATGTCATCCATTTACGAAAATGCATGGGGCTCAAATTCTGGTGTTATCAGTCGATCCAGCAATCGCTGAAACGTTGCTGGAGCTCCCGATAACCCGAATGACATACGATCGTAATGATAAAGCCCCTTGCCCGGTACTGGGAAAGCAGTGAATTCTCTACACTCATCGGAGAAAGGAATCTGATGGAATGCCTGACTAAGGTCAATCTTAGAAATATATCGCGGTGATGGAAGCTTGTCTAAAATTGAGCTAATATTTCTCATGGGGCAGGCATCTTTTTTGGCTACCTCATTCAATTTCCTAAAGTCTATACAAAGTCTATAATCTCCATCAGGCTTTCTAATCATTACATCTGGGTTACACCATTCGCTTTTACTAGGACTTATAATTCCCTCAGCTTCAAGCCTTTGGGCGGATTCTCTTAATGATTCTTCAACCTTAGGAGAAAGACGCTGATAATCCTGCCTGATGAGAGCATGTCCCTGAATATCTATATGGTATTCCACCATCTGGGTAGCAGGAAGCTTGGCTGGCATAAGAGGAATTTTTTTTTCTATAAAATCGTCTAAGTATTTAGCCTCAGAGGGCTTTAATTCCTTTATGCCTGCACAGGCTTGCACGGCTCCATTCGACAAAGAATTATTAGCAATCTCCACACGATTATCCGATATTTCCGACGGTATCTTTGCTTTAGAACCTATTTCCTGTCCTTGATACATTCGCCAAATACCGGTACCTATTCTTCAAATACGGGGCTCAAATCTAACATCAAAATCCAAAAATTCTGAAAAATCGTGACCGAATAAAACTTCGCAATCGAACGTTGGTGCGAAACGAATCTGCACAAATTTGCTTAAACTTAAAAACTTAAGAGGTAAAATGGCTTGTCCGGCAGTTTCCTCGATCACCCTGTTAGGGTACATGATACCCGGACGTGGTTGATCTGCTAGTTTCTCAAGCAAACTCGAAAATTTCCCAAACGCCGGCTTACCTATGTAGGTGCAGCACAAGCCTGGATCAAAGAGTCCGTGTAGTGAGCGACCATCGACACTAACAGTAATAAACAGGCGTCGCTCATCAAGTACCGCATTGACTTGATTAAAAGAAATTTGAGGGGCCCTAATAACGAAAGGGGGGAGTGATCGGACCCTGGAGTCACTCACGCCTGTTCGTTTCCCGACCTGGGTCCCGAACATCTGCTACAGTTCGTAGAAGTTTGGCCGGGTTGTCCACAATTGTGGCAGAAAACCTTTTTAGGTTTGGAGCAGGCACGGAAAAGTGCACACTAAAGGGGCTGGCGCTTGAGGATTCGCACTTCTCACATTCGTGGCCACCGCAGTAGTCAACAAATGCGACTCTTCATCAGCGTGGGTGCCCACTGGAGGATAACAAAAATTAGCGGGCATCATTTGTGCCTGAGGAAAGCCGGAGTAAAAGCCGTAATTGAGGTGAGGCGGATAAGCGCCAAAAGTAGGTGTACCAAACACTTGAGGTACTGTGGAAATATGTACATCTTGAGGGCCTAGTACAGCACGTGCGTTATTCGGGGTGCTGTTTGGATTAGAGTTATTCGGTGAGTTAGTTGCTCGGTTTTCGTTTGTGCTATCATTGGGGTTTTCTCGGCCTCTACCGCCTCGCTTTCATTATTGTTTTTGTTATTCCCGCTGGCTCCGTTGTTCGGTATGACCGAGGTCGTAGGCTCATCTTCGGTGGCAGCCATCCCTTCTGACTTTCCAGCATTATTACGGTCGGCAAATTCGGGTAAAACACTATCTTGCGTAGGTGAAGGGGGTACGTATGCTTTACTTGTCAATTTGGATGCTTTGAAACTTTCGTCAGCATCTTCCAATTCCTCAAAAGTACGATACTCCGTTTTAGGAAGGGCCTCTGAATACTTAGGGTGCAAATTATTTATTGCCATTTCCAATTGCTCCCTTTCCGACATCGGAGGATCGTAATGTTGAAAAATCAAGTGAATGTTCAGCAGGTAGTCTGGTATGGGTTCGTTTGGACGCTGAGTCCTTCTACGCCCCTCGTCTCTAACTCGCATCTGGAAATTCATCCCCCCATACCTACGCCTGAATGGGAAGGTAAATTGCTGCCATGTATCCCACTTTTCTCGGTGAAACCTATACCAGTGTTGAGCAAGTGGTTTCAATAAAAACGGGAGTGCTCTAAAAAGATCCTCATCCGATAAGGAACTCCCCTTTCTATATTCCTCGATTTGGGTCAAGAACTCCTCCGCACTACTATCGCGCTTTCCGTTGTAGCTGATGTTCCACTTTCGCACTAGCGAATGAATATCATCCCTACTTCGCTAAACTAAACCTGTCGACAATCCGCTTACTGGGTTAGGAGAGGACATTTGAACTCTTAATAGAGCATGCAAATATCTGTAGGGGATATTATCCGTGCAAAATGGATCATCCGCTGGTACGAATGAATCCAGAAATGGATTATTATTCGATAAAGTAGTCGCGACATAACTCGCGTTGGAATGAGCTTCCTCTTCTCAGCGTCTCCAGAAACTTTGAAAACTCATCGAAAGCAAGCCATTCCCAAGGCCACTAGTTGAAGCGTGATCATCGGTTAAAGGAGTGATTCTGATTCCCGTCGACAGAATCACTTCTGGAAAGGCTGAAGGAATCATAGTAGAGCGACTCGCGGGGGTGTACAATGATGCGGTATATGTGAGCGGAGAGAACGTAACTACATTCGCCAGAGTCCGCGCAAAAGTCACGCTACCAACGCGCGTTGCTGGTGTTAACAGAGGTTCCGTAACCGCGAGCCCATTGTAATCCGTTGAGAAACCCGATCCCTGAACGCGCGATGTTGTCGTAGGGGCGTTTAGAGTCGATGGCGGGGGTGCAGTAGCAACATTGCGCGTAACGCGAAGCCTTTCTATCTCGGCTGTCAAGTATCGCTCCCCACTCTCTTCCCACGTCTCATGCATGTGACGAAAGTGTTGGTGGAACCTAACTAGACGCCACCTCATCGTCATGTCATCCCCGTCGGCGTTGCGTTTGAGGTACTCAAGTGTCTCGCGAAGTTCGATATCCGTCAACGACCTTGCCCAATTTATTATCGTATCAGTAGATTCGGCCCATAACCTATCCACCTTTACTGTAGAGTTGTCCATCTTGAAAATTTTTAGCTGTATTTCCCTACTCCAATTTCGGAATCGCGAGATTCCTAAACTACTTTCACCGAAATTCTTGAAAATTAAAATTTTCTAAATAATTCCGAGTCTCCGAACCGAAGCCCTACGATATTCACGAAATACCGGAAAGAAATCCGTAAAATATTCCCGAAATCACGATAAATTCAGACAAATTCTGGTAAAATTAAAAATGTCCTAAATTCCGTACTAATAGCTCGGATTATCTCCAAAATAAAACCTTCGAACAATCCTAGATTAAAAGGAAGAAATCCCGAACTCATTATCGAAATCCCGAATATTCCGTACAAATAGCCGAAATTCATTGACCAGCACATTATAAATAAATATAAAATGACATATTATATACATTTCAATACGATAGGTATATATTACGATAAATTAAAATTTAACAATAATCGATATAACAATAATCGATCAGTGAATATTTCAACAATATTCAATCGGTTCTGTTAATGGAGCCCACAACAATCAAATCTCCAGGGTGCCTAATACATGGCACTCAATCAGTAAACATGCGTGGTATGTTTTTATAATCTGGAAATATCCAGTTCTAATTGCATGGCAAAATTAAAATGGCCGTGTTAAACTTGGCATATCGTTAATCCTGGTTGGGTTGTTTTAGTTCGAGCTTTTCAACTCTGTTAAAAAAAAAAGAATTTGAATTTTCTACCAAAATTTGTGTCCCATCTGTAGCCCTTTTGTGGCTCCACGTTGGGCGCCAAATTTTATAACGACTTTCCCAGTCCTATGGGATATAAAGCTAGGAGCATCGTTACAAAACAGCGACGACAACGTAGGAACGAAAAGATAAATTTATGGTATACATAATTACCTGTCAGGCGCCAGACGCCTCTTCGGCGTCACTCCAAAAAGTATTCGATCTTGCCAAAATTTATAGAGCTAATTAACTCTCATATTAAATCCCTAGCTCTTGGTAGAGCGTTTAGTGGGGGCGAGAAAAGTACTTCAGAATCATT
>CAKNYM010044464.1:64927-104333 GCA_932195095.1 Andricus curvator | reverse complement strand
GCTTTTTACTAGATCAAAGTCAGAACACACTAACTAATTGCTTAATCCTGAATCAAAAATTTATCAAAAGAGGAACAGGTCCACTACACCAAGCAAGGTGTCTGCCTGAATGATAGATCAATTACTTTATTCTGAGCGCGACATTTTCCTTTCTCACAACATTTTAGGTCTAAGTAACCTAGAAAAATTAGACAAATAAAAAACTCGAAAACTCACATTATATCATCAACCCTAGAATGAAATGGAGAACGAAAGATATGACGCGTACCTTAACCCTTGGATCCAGGAGTCAGTTTTACAACGCCAGTCCGGCAGAAAAATGGACTCGTCCAATAAACTTTGTGGCTATTAATCTCCTTCTCCGAGAACTTATCGCTTCGTCGATGGCCGACACGAAACTGATTTCTCTTGTGTCCTCTGCACTCGCCATTTCCTTCCCGCTCGCACCACAATTCTCGGTCCAATCGATGCTACCCTCCTCAGTTGGATTTCTGGGACTTTGACCGATGGAATTCGGACCACCGTTCTGGTATGTGGAACGCCGGCTGGTCTAAGATGGCTGCCTCCGCGTGTTGCACGGAGTAATAATAAGGAGACCGAACATGCTGTACAAAGTGCCTCGAGTTTTGACTGCGGTATCTACACCTTAATTGAAGTAGTGGCGCACGCGCACTACGACATACTATCTCTAATTTCACGGGAGAAAAAGAGATAGCAAAGCGCAGTGCGCATGCGCCAATATTTTCGACGCCTGACGAAGGCAATAAAGGCGCAGTTTGCACTGTCAAAATGCATATACGGACATCGGTCTCCTTATTATTACTCCGTGGTGTGATGACAAGTGTCGAGTCTGGCATGGCCTGGTATTTATTTTAATAATGCTTGAGACTTGGATTATTATGTAGTAGATTGCTCGACATCTCAATGGGCCCCGTGATAGTAAAGTGACCGTGGATGCGTGAGAGTGACGTGAAGCTTGGTGACAGTGTTGAGTGTGGGTGGTTGGCATAGTGCGTGGTGATGTTTTTTCCTTACAGGGTTTCTGATGTTAAGCTGACTCCGGGATTCTTGGGTCAGTATAGAACTTCTAGCTGTAATCTTGTTTAAATTGATAAAAAATATTAATTTTTTAAACAATTTTCATAAATAAATGCACATTTTTACAATTTTTCCAAGAATAGACTCCATTTTCTTTGCGAAATCAACTAAAAATGTATTTTCAATGACTTTTTGCTATGATACTTTGCCAACGGAAAAGAAAAGTTAATTATTTGAACAATTTTTATAAACAAATGTACATTTTGGTCACTTTTTCGTAGAGTAAGTCTTGCCAATTATTCCTTTTTGTCACATTTTTCTCATTAGGAAAAGGTGTTGATTGTTTAAACAATATTCATAACCAAATTCGCAGTTATCAGATTATGTTTTTTATTGGGAATCGTATTTCGACAACAACCGAAGATGCTAATAATTTATTCCATTAATATCATGAGGGTTCCTGAAAAGTTGAAGTGCTTTTGGTCCTAATGTTTTATTACCGTATATAATGAACAGTCGTTAAATCTCTTCACCATCGCCAAGGTAGAAGTTGTTGAATAAACGTTTCTTTTTGCTTTTTAACTTAATTTCTACATTTTTTCACTTTTATTTTTTCTATTTTTTTCAAGGAACTTATTTAAGGAAAGTTAAATTTTTACCAATAACGCTTCAGCATGATCCGAAAGGGCTTTCCTTTTTTTCTCATCTTTGACCCTTGAAGAGCTAATCGTAGGATCTGATGATATCAGGAGGTAATGGATGATATCATTATTTGTCAGTACTCGATTCGACATTCTGCTATTTTCGCGCCTAGCCTTGCGAAAAATCTTTTTATTAGCCTCTTGGGGCTCCTCTGATAGCCAGCCGAAAGGTACGTCGAAGGATCTGACGATCTCGCCACCATGAATGAGAACTGTATGGACGGATGGTGGCATTGGATACCAGCCGTATAATGTCACACAATGATCTGCAGTTTTTAAACAAAATGTTTTGAATTGATCACAGTCGATCATTCTACCACAAGTTAACACTTGCAAGATAGTATGAAACATGACGATCAATTTTTCATCTAACCCAGTGTGTTTCGCTACACCCTGAGCTTGGGCGAAGAAAGAGCGGGCGAAATTACCAGTGTTGGTTGTTCCTGAATCTTGTTTCACAACATCGACCAAAATGGATAATTTAGATTTCAGTACATCTTGAATGTGCTTCTTCTTCAATTTTTTTAATTCTTTTTGTTCCTTCGTCCTAGCTGCACCTTTCTTAAAATCAAAATTATAAGCTATATGAAGTAGAAACTCCATGAAGCGTAACCAACAGTGTAACGTCGAAAGACCGAATTTGTAATAATTTTCGTTGCACTTGAGCTGTTTGACATGAGTCATATTATTTATGTACTTCGGGCCAACTCGACAAATGTTGCAATAATTTGATGCTTTTTGTTCACATAGGACATTGCAAACTTTGCCATCTATCATTGTGCATTCCAAATCAAAGCGCAATTTGAACATCACATCGTTGACTTGAATTTCATATAATTCAACTTTCTCAAGCAAGTTCGTGAAGTGATTGTATTCTTGTAAAGTGAGCAAGCTGTTCTCTTTTACAAATACAAACTTCATCGTCCGACAGAAATGTACTGAATTAGGTGTCTCGTTACTCCAAATAACATTGTCATCAGCTTTCAACTGAAGAGAAACAAACGATAACAAAAATATGGAAGAATCATCCACACTCTTATTATTTGTCTTGCATCTAAACTAATCATTTTCATCATCATTTGATTCTTCCTCACCAGAATCAGAATCAGGCAAGTTATCATCACTACGTTCAACATCATTGTACTTGTTTTCATTATCTTTAATCTTAGCATCAATCTCCATTTGGCAGGACTATTTTTGGCGCGTAGTTTGTTGTCCACTAGCGCCATCCATTCCCCATTTACCTACGAGAACTATAGTTTTTTTTTAAAGTTCTTCAAGCTCATCTCTATTGAATGTTGAAAGGATTCTCTTGACTGTGTGCCCCAATAATGATATGAAGTGTATCTCTGATGCTGATTCGGATACCGTAATTTATTCAGATTCTGGATAGCAATCATTTTTACCTTCTACAATCCTTTTATAGGAAGGAAACGATTTCTGACCATCAAACATTTCAGCATGCATTTTTAATTTATGATATTTTCTTGCTGTTAAATCTAAGTCTACGTACATTGCTAAAATGTTACTGAATTCAGTTTCCTCATTTGAATCCGTCACTTCAGATTGTGTAGCATTTTCGGACAGATTGTTTTTCATGCTCAATGCTCTTTCCAACTCCTGTTTCGAATGATTGGCAGCAAGTTCATTGATACATCTCTTCTTTGTCCTCTCTGACCCCTCTTTGTAAGATAAACGTGGACGACCCATTTTTTACCATCGAGAAGGTTTCCTACCTGAGGCACACCATTATTTTGTGCATCAATCTCAATATTATCACTAAAGTCCATCGTAAAATCACTTTCCAAGAACATTGCGTACTTACTGATGAAATGACTTTTATTCCGTGTCAGACTTCGCCACTGTCGACAATATTGTGGATAGAATGTATCACGCAGCTTCATTTTTATTTGCAATAACTGTTCTTCAGAGAATTGGTTTGCACTTTTTATGTTATCCATTATCGCATCGATCTTAATACTACTTTGGTTCTGGTTACTATTCCAAATCATTTTACATAAAGTTGAATTATTAATTATGTAATTCATTTTTGCATCCATAAGTTTTAGCAAAAGGAATAGGAATACAGAAAATATGTTGTATATTCGGTTAGAAGAAATGATCAGTCGATATTTGGAGTATGAAACGTGATGACAAAACAATTGAGTGCAGGTGGTGAGTCACCTACTATCAATTTTTTTGACAGTTTTGCGGCAAAAACAATAGACGCTAGTTTTGTACACGATGTCCGACCCAGATGGAATCCGGAAGAAATGATCAGTCGACATTTGGAGTACGAAACGTCATGACTCATGACAAAATAATTGAGTGCAAGTGGCGAGCTTCGTGTACAAAACTACCGTCTATTGTTTTTGTCGCAAAACTGTAAAAAAAATTGAGAGTAGGTGACGCGCCATCTGCACTAAATTGTTTTGTCATGACGTTTCGTACTCCAAATGTCGACTGATAATTTCTTCTAACCGAATATACAACATATTCATTATGTACGGTAATAAAACATTAGGACCAAAAGCAGTTCAACTTTTCAGAAACCCTCATGATATTTATGGAATAAATTATTAGCATCTTCGGTTGTTGTCGAAATACGATTCCCAATAAAAAACATAATTTGATAACACTATAACTAAAAACCCATCACACCTTTGATTGATACACGTAATGACCTTGGGTTTTTTAGCCTACTTCGAAAAAAAAATTATCATTGAAAAATGGTCAAACTGTGAATTTGGCTATAAATATTGTTTAAACAATCAACACCTTTTCCTAATTAGAAAAATGTGACAAAAAGGAATAATTGGCAAGACATTTATTGTTGATTCCGCAAAGCAAATTAGTACTATTCATGAAAAAATGGTCAAACTATGCATTTCTACATAAATATTGTTTAAATTACAAACAGTTCTTGTTAATTGAAGAAACAAGGCAACAAGGATTCATTGATAAGACATTCCTAGCTTACTCCACGAAAAAGTGACCAAAATGTACATTTGTTTATAAAAATTGTTCAAATAATTAACTTTTCTTTTCCGTTGCCAAAGTATCATAGCAAAAAGTAATTGAAAATACATTTTTAGTTGATTTCGCAAAGAAAATGGAGTCTATTCTTGGAAAAATTGTAAAAATGTGCATTTATTTATGAAAATTGTTTAAAAAATTAATATTTTTCATCAATTTAAACAAGATTACAGCTAGAAGTCACTAACAATACATTTTTAGTAGGTTCCGCGAAAAAAATTGGCCCTATTCATAGAATAATGTTAAAAATGTGAATTTGTTTATAAATATTGTTTAAATAATTACCAGTTGTTGCTAATTTGAAAAAAATTTACAGCCAGGAGTCATTGGCAATACATTTTTGGTCGATTCTGCAAAAAAAATGGAGCCTATTCATTGTGACATACGAAAACTGTGTATTTGTTTATAAAAATTGTTTAAATAATGCTACCAAGCAGCAGATATTTTTAAATAATCATAATCAAGCATACATTTCTCTTATATTATTCTATATAAAAACTGTGATTTTCAAATAACTAATCATTGCAAATCACAAAAAATGGCTTTTGATATTAATTTGTTCAAAACATTATAAACAATTTTTTTCTTACTCTAACCTACTGAAAGTTATTGCTAGATAGTAATTACACAGACTCAAGCTCTTCTTTAGTCAATTCGCAGATCTTACAAAAAAAGGTACATCTGAAAAGTTAGGATAAAAATTTTGTTTATTTTGTTGTTAAATAAAAAATTTTGGTTTAGCCAAATCAAAATTCCCGCACCGACTTGATAGACCCAAAAGCCTCACGGTCATTTAGAAAAAAAAAACGTAAAAATCCATTGAAAATTGGGTTGTAGACAGACTTTTGTCCACAAAAAGTGCTTTTGGCTACACTGTGGCGGCCATGGGAATATTCGCGGTCTGATCGTTTAAACTTCTTGACTAGAAAAAGAGCTGGGGTCCCAGGACCAGCAGGGGTCACCAATCCGACCTCCATATTTTTTATTAGGTTCAAGAGAATGATTGGGCTGATTGTTCTTGCAATTTACTATAATCCTGTGCGCTATTAGGAGATGTCAAGTATAATAGTTCCCCCGAACAAGAAATGAAGGAGCGAAATATAAAATAGATTTTCGGAAAACAACGTGAGAATTCTAAATAACTTGTGATAAGGAAATAATATGACTTTGATCGGTCTACTATTCACCAGACTCAGGACAACAAAAATTTTTAAATAATAATTTAAAAAAATAAATAGAAAAAAAAATAAAAATTAGTTGTAGTGTGCAATGCATCAGACACCCTGACAAAAATGATTGTTGTACCGTGACATTTGGCTTATTTCCATAACAGGTGGCTAGCCACCACGTTAAGATAGATAATTTGCATTCCATTTTAACTTACAAAAGCTCATTTCATTGCTGCAAAGTTTCTTTACAATTATATTCGTCACGTTTTTATGGAAGTTATTTTATTTAGAAATAATACGTACAATTATTTTTATTTACTCATGTTTCAAATAAAATAATTTACTATCCCTTCTAGAAATAATTAATTGAAAACAATTCAGAACGATAGAACGAAATTTGAATTGTTTTTAATCGTGTTTCTTAATCGTGTGTGCACGATTGGAAACGATTGAGTGTTGCAAAGTTTCAATCGTTCCCAATCGGGCCAATCGGTAGTAGGATTTCGAGGTTACGAAGTGGCAGTTTGATGGCAGCACTTTCGTCTCGCGGGAATTATTTGAAAACGTTTATTTACTTTTTGCGAGACAACACATTTTAAGCAATATGTTCATGAAAAAAATTGAATAAATGTTTTGTAATAATTTCCTCGAGCTGAGAGTGCTGTTATAAACAAATTTGCCAATGAGGTGAAGTTTTTTTATCAAATTATTCATTTCATTGTCTATAATTTTGTATAAAAAACGTGTAATTTATTAAATAAACTACTTAAAGTATTTTAGGTACAGAAAAATTAAAATTAACTGACAGTAAAGCTATTCAGATTCTTTCTCATCTTCTAATATCCTACGGATATTAGCATTTTTACTTGTTAATTCGTCACCCTCTGTCCCACTATCATTCTCACTTCGAAGTTTCATCATTTTAATTTAAAATTCATCTTTTTTTGGTGAAACTTCAACTATTTCGTTGGAAATCGATATTTTGCATTTAAAAATTAAACTATTTGTTTTAAAATTTATGTACTTTGTGGAAAACGTGACTTTTTTTGTAAAAAAAATAATCTTTATGACTGAAAATTCATCTTTTTGGCATAGAATTCAACTTTTCTTTTTCTTTGAATATTTTTTGTTTGAAAATTATTATTTTTTTAAATGAAAATGTAACTATTATTCCAGTTGAATATTCCATAATTTTAGTTAAAAATTCTTCTCTTTTTTTGAACTTTCTTTTTTTGCCTAAAAATTTATTTATTCAATTTTTGGTAGAAAAATTATCTTTTTTAGTTGGAAATTCGTTTTTTGGTAGAAATTTATCTTCTTGGTCCAAAATTCAATTATTCTAGTTAAAGATTCATCATTTCAGTAAAAAATTCATCTGTCTGGTTTAAAATTCAACTATTTCAGTTAAATATTTACAATTTTATTTGAAAATTCATCACTTCGTTTGTTTGGCTAAACATTAATTTTTTTTAATTGAAATTTAATTATTTAAGTTTTGGTTGACAATTTATATTTTTTAGTAAAAATTAATTTTTTTGCTTGAAAATGTAACTGTTTCAGTTGAAGATTCATTGTTTTAGTTGAAAACTCTTATGTTTCGTTTAAAATTAATTTTTTTTTTTACTAAAAATGTTACTATTCCATTTACGGTTAAAAATTATTTATTTATTTTTTTTGGTTCAAAATTCAACTATTTGGTTGAAAATTTGTCTTCTTTAATCAAGAATTCAACTATTTTGTTAAAAATTCATGTATTTTGTTGAAAAATTGTATTTCTTGTACAAAATAATTCTTTTTATTTGAAAATTAATCTTCTGGTTTAAAAATTCATCTTTTTGGTTGAAAATTCAAGTGTTCCAGTTAAATATTCATAATTTTTGTTGAAAGTTTTTTTTTTAATTTAACTATTCAGTTGAAGATTCATAGTTTTATTTGAAAATTCATCACTTTGGTTGAAAATACAACTTTTTTGTTGAAAATCCGTTTTTTTTTTGTTGAAAATTAATTTTTTCATCTAAAAGTTTAAATATTTCATTTTTTTTTTGTAAACAATTGATATTTTTAGTCGAAAATTTAAGTATTTATTAAAAATTCATTTATTTTGCAATGTTCTGCTTGTTGTGTTAAAGGATGTTCAGAATGAACGTCATGAATTAAAATAAATGTTTGCGTTTTGCGGCAAATATGAATATGTTACTTTTAGTTGACTGGGAAAATTGAAAAACTTGACCGGGAATTTGAAATCGTACGCCGAGTCTGTGCTTGGGGAAGGAAAACCAGTTGTTGCGATGATTCCTGCATGTAATTAGTACAATTTTGAACTACTTCACCTGTAAATACTACAATTTTTAATGTTTAAATTTAAAAATAATTTAATCTGTAACAGTTTTTAAATAGTTAAATCTCCAAGTCCATTTCTGTCAATTATTGTTAATTTATTTAACTTTTTAATTACATAAAGCCTTCTGATCAATCTAATACTATACAATAAAAAATTTGAAACCTTTAAAATTCAAAGATTTTAAGGTTAGGCATTGCAAACCAAATTATTTGAAATATTCAAAATTGAGTATTATAAATATTTAAAAATATAAATTTTCGAGAATTTCAAATCAAACTTATTTATAAATTCAAAATTGTTATGCTGCAAGACATTTAAAAAGATTGTATAAGTTTTTCTACTAAAAATTAAAAGAATTTAATGAGTTACCTACACTTTATTTAGTCCGAGTTTCAAAATATTGGAGCCATCCTACATTCTAATGATTCCAATCGTTTTCAATTGGGTATCCATTATTCTGAATCAGAGGTTAAGTTGTCACTACAGCAAATGCTGTATGATATGATATTGCGATAATTATTTACAAGCGGTTTTTTACGCTTTCAAACAAAAAATGTCAACAATATGAATCTAAAAAGATGTAAATAAACGTTTTACAATAATATACTCGCTAAATCAAACTACTACTGCCTACTTGATAAAGACACTATATCACTGTCACATCGTTAGATGGCATGATTTCTACGTACCGTTAACCCACATAATTTCGACTCTTCATTCGGTATACCGCCTGAACAAACATTCTATTTTTTGTACTTGAAATTTTTGTTGAATTGTTAAAAATTTAATTTCCAACCTATAAACACGTGCGCGTCATGTGTGTTACAAACTAAAACTGCAGAGGGCGCACTGCAGGCAAGTGCATTTACTCAATTCAACCCGATTGGAAACAATTGACACAATTAGCAACAATTCAAAACGATTCAACTTTTGATCACTCTTAATCGTTATGAATCGTGTCCAATCGATTATTTCTAGAAGGGATCTAATATTTAATAAAAACGTGATAATCAAAATTGTAAAGGACCTTTCAAGGAGTATATAGAATGAAGAAGACTTGAAATTTATTTAAAATTTTTGGTTGTGTAAGTTTTTTTTAAATTGAAAATTAGCATTTTTAAACGAAAATCATCAAGATTTCCGTTTTTTAACAATTTTAGGTTAGGTTAGCGTTTTATACGAAAAACTGGTATTATAAAACAAAAATCACTATAGTTCAAATAGGATAGCAAATTTATAATTCTTAATAATTTTCTGTTATGTTATGTTTGTGTTTTTCGTTGGGAATTATTGGTATTTTTAATAAAAAATGATTAGATTTCAAAGAATATGTACCATTTTTCAACAACTATAGGTAATGTTGACGTGTGACGATATCGAGTTGAAAATTTGGGAAACTACCCGGTAAGAAGGCTTGAATAGAATAGGATTGAAAATTTCAATTCATGTTAATACCTGATTTTCCCTTCGTTCTCTTAAACCAGAAACAGTAATTCGAAAGAAGCAACTGCTATACGTTTCAATACAGTTTGAAAAATATAATTTTCTACCTATCTAATACCAAAAGCAGTAAAAGGACAATTTACTGACGATTATTAAAGACTTTATTATTACTATATATATATATATATATATATGTGTGTGTATAATTATATTGATTAATTAATTAATTATTCAAGTTAACTAATGTTTTCAGAATACATAAATTCTTTTTGGTATCTCGGTATCACAAATCCTATTTCATTCAATTCAGTTATACCATTTGGAATTGAGGATAATACGTTTCATGTGAAATCAATTCAGATTTCTTGAATTGAAGTCACACTATCTCTCCGCAATGTAAACTTGAATTCACTGTAATAGACCCTTCCTAACTTGAATTCAAAAACCGGTAATTCAGAAAATTCAATGTACACATTTCGCGAATGAATCAAACTGAATTGAACACACTTCATATCTAACCTTCTTTTTGGAATAGGAAAGAGAGTCATTAACATTACCTATGAGAATAGACGGGAATTACATTTCTGAGCCACTTATTACTTTCTTGAAAATTGAAGCCTGAAGGAAAAATCAGGTACTAAAAATAATAGGATTATTTCTACTTTCACGCTGAAATCTTAAATTTTTAATTCTGTTCTATTCAAGCCTTCTTACCGGGTAAATATGAAGCATTAAGAAACGCGGGTCTGGTCCTAAATTTTTATAAGTATAAAAAAAAAAATTTTATGACAAAATTTTATTTTGCTTCTGTCATAATTATAAAAATGTAGGACCAGGCCCGCGTTTCTTAGTGCTTCATATTTAGTTTCCCAAATTTTCCACTCGATATCGCGTTTCGTGCAAACGTAAGTTGATTTTGAAAAAAATGTAAAAAAAAAAATTTAGGTTACGCTCACATGGCCTTAAATAAACTCTAATTTCATTTTGCAATTGTAAAACTAATATTCATTATTAAATACTAAATGTCAACGAGGACTACAAATAGGTTGAAAAATCAACACCTTATTCATAATTAAAAAAATGGTAAATATCTTCGAGGTGCTCAATACTTGTATGGGGACAGCAATTTGTCAAGCTCAGCTTAGAGGGCAGCACCGTGAGTGGAGATATACCTTGTACGTAGGCACAAGGCATTACCTACAGTTCCCTTAGTTTTTTGTTATTTGGAAAGCGATTTGCTTCTTTATTTTTACACCCAATTGCCGCATGCACACCTGGCATTTCGAAAATAGTGCTTTAAGCTAAAACCTCAACGCTGTGTTAGGAAGGACTGATATAATTCGAATAGCAGACGTTACCACCGTTGAAACCGTCATCTCACGTCACAAATCATTACAATAATGTCAAACATTCTCCTTTTGGTCCATATATCCCAAATTCTTTATTTCTGTTATTTGACATTCAGTTACCTGAAGTTGTTTTATATCTTAAATTTGAAAATTAGATCCACAAATGAAGGATGTCGCGGCAAAAGCATGCAAGTCCATCGAGACAAATTTTTCAGGAGAGAGAAAAAACCTTCACAAAAATCAAATATCAGAAAAAAATAGGAAAATACATTCGAAATTTGATGGAGTTCTAGAGATCTCAATGAAATGCATTTTGAAAAAGTTAATATTTTTCGTGATACAGATCATCAAAAATCGACTGCTGTCAAAACCGTGTAAATCCATGGATTTAAAAAAAAATTAGATCCCAATTAACACGAAACATATGCATTTAGTTTATTTATATTTGGTAACTATTTAATAAAACAAAAGAATGTATTTGGATATAAAGATTTAATTGTCCGTATGATTGATCACAATTTATCGAGATGGTTATTTGTGTTTTTGCATCTGCTTTAGGACAAAGACGTAATTTGCATTCAATTCTAATTTACAAAAGCTCATTCCATGCCTTCGAAAGTTCTTTACAATTATATTCGTCGCGGTTTCATGGAAATTATTTTACTTATAAATAATACGTACAATTATTTTTAGTTCGTCATATTTTGAATAATAAATGAATAAATGAAAATTATACGACTTTTACCTGAAGCGGATTCTGCTTTTTAAATATCCACTACTCTGGAAGCGGTTAAATTAAAACTTTCAAATTGTCTAGTAATTTATTGGAAATATTATCATGTTTCATATCAGTGCTTTTCGCTATAGATTTGAAAAAAAATATTATGAAATCCCAAAGTTTCGAAGAAGACTTAAAATTTATTTAAAATTGTAGGTTGTGTTAGTTTTTTTTCATTGAACAGTTATGTGAGAAGTTGTAGGCTCCGGAAGCTACGATCATGGTTCTTTAAAAGCAACCAATCCCGACGCAACTGGAACATGTACGTCATCCGCTTCTGCTCCTTCTGTCCTAGAAGGTAAGCAAGAGCGTGAAATTTACGCGAGATAACATCGGGCAACACTTTTCCTTGGGGTCAGGTCTCTAGCCGCGGATGATCTTACGCGGCAGACGGGACAGTTGGAGATGAAGTTTCACCTCTGGATACTTTTTTAGAGCTACCAATCTTTGTAGAATGTTATGAGGAACAGTGTTGACGAACCAGATGAAGTGATCCCAGAAGAACAGCCTTTTGCATCCGGTTCGCGATGGAATGAGCCTGACGCTGGCAAGCCGGAATCTTGTTGAGTTGGCTAATAAATGAAGCTTTCATACCTCCAAGACAGCCGATTATGAGAACTACAAGATGGACTTTGAAGCCTTGGTAGAGCCTGCTCAGCTCGAAAAGAAGTGCTTGATATTTCGCCCGTTTTTCTTCCTCCTTTGCCGTGATATTACCATCGGCTGGTGCCGAGAATTCAATCACGTAAATGATCTTGTTCTTCAGATCTTGGAGGACAATATCAGACTTCGTAGCACTGATACGTTGAGTGGTGGAGAATGAGAAATTCCAGTAGATCTTACACTGATCATTCTCCACGACGGACTCGAGTTCCCTCTGGGCGTATGGCAAGACGGGCAATAGATCAACACCATAGAAGTGCCTTAGATGGTAATATAACACTTTTAGAGCCGCATTGTGTCTCTCTATGTACCCGTATCGTGCATATTTTGAGCATCCACTGAGAACATGTCCAAGTGTTTCTGGCTCTTGCTTGCACGCTCGGCAGTTGGTATCGCCTACAGGTATATTCATTATGCGCTCGCCGTAAACTAAGGTGTCTATAACGCCATCATGACAGGCAAAACGAAATCCCTCAGTCTCCGATTTTAATCCAGCAGACTTGAGAAACATGTTGGACAGACCCATCGAGAGCTCTTCTCTACGTATAATGCCGTAGAATTTACCATGAAGGGGCTTGTCAGCATGTTCTCTTAGTAGAAGCGTATGTTCTGCTTCCTGTACACGACTTTTGAGTACCAAAGGTGTTAGTGATGCTAGGCCATGTGTAGTGTCGCTGGCATCAAATAGGAGGCCAAGCTCCTCTGCGGCCCTATCTGCGGCACGATATAGAAACGCCGCAGCATTGACGATTTCATGTTGATGTACTAGTCGCATAAGAAAATCTGTGCTATTTAGAACTGAGCAGGCTGTAGCCAGAACCGTTCTGCGATGAAGACACTCTAAGCTCAGCAAGCCTCTACCCCCTTTATCTCGAGGGAGGTATATTCGAGGTACGGAAGATCTAGGATGATGACTTCGATGGATTGTCATCATCTTGCGTGTGCTTCAGTCAAGTTGCTTCAACTCATCGACGTTCCATTTTACTGCACCAAACGTGTAGAGCAGTATAGGAACGGCCAGCATATTGGTCGCCTGGATCTTATTCTTTCCAGATAATTCGGAAGCCCAAAGTTTTCTGAGAATTTGGCGATACCTTTTTTCAAGGGCCGTTTTTAACGCACGCACTTCATGGGTTTCCGCTTGCGGTATTCCAAGATATGTATATGTTTCTCCAATACCAAGATGTTGAATGGTATTTCCGCCTATGAGTTGAACATCCTGATCGTGACGCATAAAAGGTGGTTGGCCTTATATTCTCTTTTGTTCGGCGGGCCACATAGGTATCCAGAGCTTTTGCCTCGGAGCACAATAGATAGAGGCAAGAGGGAGATGCAGAAAAGTATCGGACTTAGAGAGTCTCCTTGGAAGACCCCCCTCTTATATGTGATATAGCTTGTAGTCACTTGTCTTTTGTCAGATGTTATGACAAATCTTGTCCGCCACAAGAGCATAAGCTCGTTTATGCATCTAACTATTTTTGAATGCACCTCCATGCACTCAATGAGCTTAATAAGTAGCTCATGGTTCGTGTTATCGAATGCCTTACGGTAGTCAATCCAACCCATGGACAGATTGCGTCGATACCTGATCGAGTCCTGGGTAATACACCTGTCTATTAACAGGTTCTCCCTGCAACATGCCATACCTCTCTTGCATCCACGTTGTTCAACTATTGCACTCCATACCGGCTCGATAGATGTTAATATCCTCTCTTTGAGGATGCCAGTGAATAGCTTGTAGCTGGTGTTTAAACAAGCTATGGGCTATGTTGCTATGTTGGTGCGTAGAAGTAAACTTCTTCCACCAAAAGTTGTTGATTTTATCTGGCCCTGGCGCTGAAAAGTTCTTAGTTCTAGCGATAACTTTCTTTACTTCTTCAGCAGTAATTAGTGGACACTCTTCCTCTGGACCTTGTAACCTTTGCCTTTGGCAAAAGTTACGAAAGAGCGATATATCTGAAGTGTCTTCATTTAGCTGATAAGTATCTCCATATACTTGTTCCCACAAGACTTGAATCTCTTCTCGACTAGGCGGATTTTTAACGGCACGTGACGTTTTATTGAACAGACGCGAAGGATGAGTAGAAAAGGTGGAATTTTCCTCAATCCACTTTACTCGCCGTTCAAGGCGCTGTTTCGCTGTTGAAAGAGATCTTATTTTTTGCGTCCAGTGCTGCTTGATGGTCAACAGTTTACACTTGTTCAGCGTGTGATTTGCTTTCCTTAAGTTTCGAGCAAGAGCCCTAACATTTGGAGTGAATTTTTTATTTAATGTTATGTAGCTAATCACGCACTGAATATTTGATGCAAGCCGTCTCGCCGTTTCAATTTTGAATTGAAGCTGTGCAATACGCTCGCGAGTCTTACTCTGACGTACTGAAGTATCGTTACTTCTACTGTCGCTAAGCAAGGAGACCGCCTTCTCGTAAACAACACAGTTCAGATTCCAGAGATTAACATTTTCGGGGAGCAAATCGGGGAGAGCAGTATTAGCTTCAGCTAATTTGTCCATCCTGAGAAAGACTTTTTGGTGGATAGATCTCCTACTTCTCATGTTAGCATTATCGGCTATCTGCAAAGGTGGTCTTGCTGGAACGGGTGGAATGTTCGATGGAGGATGTTGCTCTTCTTCTTGATGATAAAGAGCTTCATATCCGTTTTTTCGCAAAAAGGATACCTGATCTCTTAAATACTGAGGCGTTTGATGAGCATATTCCGGGTGCATATTGACCCAACGGTCATGTAACCTCTGCACGAATCCTCTTCGCGCCGGTGAGCTTCTTTGCCAACAGGTAAGGATGTCTCTCCTGAGTTGGTCCGACCATTTAAATCGATGTTCTCGCGTTTGTCCGGGGCCATTGCCTGGTCGTCGCCTCGGTTCGGTCCTATTGCCACTCCCAACTGAACCATGGCCTCCATCCGAGAGAGGCCTATTGTGGGTGGCACTGCGCGATACTAGTTAGCATTGGGGAGTTAGCCCAAAACAACGTGGCTGACTGCAAGAGCCGGAGCTTATTACATTATTTATTAATCTTATAGAAGTACTTATTTATTTTCAAACAAAAATCATCAATATTTCCAATTTTTGAAAGGTTAACGTTTAACACCAAAAACTGGTATTTTAAAACAAAAATCACTATAGTTCGAATAGAATTTGCAATTTTTGAACAGTTCCAAGTAATACTAACGTTTTGCACGGAAAATCGGTTATTTTTAATGAAAAATTACTAGATTTCAAAGAATATGTACTACTTTTCAACAACTATAGTTTATATTGGCATGTTTCATCTGAAATCGGTATTTTTCACAAAAATCATTAGATTTAAATCCAATGACTTTATTTAAAATAAATCATATTTCAAACATTTCAAAGAAGATTCAGACCTTTTTAACCATTTTACCTTATTTTGGTGTTTTACACTAGGAATCGGAATCATCAGTAAAAAATCATTAGATTTCAAATAAGATTAAAACTTTTGTTCAATTGTTGGTTTTCAGCTAGTGATTTTCACCGGAAATATCGATATAGGTTTCAAAGAAGATTTACAATTTGTGAACAACTTAACGCTATGGTAACATTTCTCACCGGAAATCGGTTATTTTAAACAAAAATAATTAAATTTCAACGAAGGTTTACAATTTTGGAACAATTTAAGGTTATGTTAACGCTTTTTATCGGAAATCGGTTATTTTAAACAAAACTTCTTTAATTTCAAAGAAGATGAATTACGATTTGGAATAATTTTTTCGTAAAAAAATTGATATTTTTCATAAATAAAACCATATGATTTTTCAGATTTTGATTATTCTTCAGATTTATACCAGAATTCGGTCATTTAACTTAAAAATTAAACTTACAATTTTGAACAAATTTTGGTTATATTATTGTTTTTCGTCGGAAATTTGCATTTTTTTAACCAAAATGCAACGGTTTGATTGCCTATATATTGTATAAAAATATTATATATTAATTGATATTTTCTTTGAGAATTTTGACGTTTGCTTTTGACTTTATTTGATTAAATCTCCAAAAATTACATAATTTCTTATAGGTACGCAATATGCAATTGAAAGAGTTACTCTTTGGTTAATATTTCATTTGAAAAATTATATAAAATATTATTATAATAATTAAAATTATATAAAAAATTCTGTAAAATTAACATCTTTCTAAAATTATACTGTAGTAAAACTACAAAATTATTAAAAACATTGTAGTTGAATTTATAATTCATATATTCTACGAAGATTTTTGCGATGTAGATTTGACGAAAATCTTTACACTGTAGTGTAAAAAAAAATAAAAAAAATTGTATCTAAAGCATTCTTAACCCTCTGGTCTACACCATTCTTCGTCGCCCATGTTGAAGTACACCCGGGTCACCAGTGCCCCATAAATTTTTTATCCTATATAAATATGGTCCAAGTTGGTCATTTTTGTGCCATATATAGTGAAATTAAATCGTCAGAATGTCCACTTAAAGAATATTCCAGTTAGAACATGATATGTTTATCCTGGAAAAAGTTATTAGGAAAAGACGACAAGAAGACCCGCAAAATGACTCTTCTTGGGTTTTTAACGATATTTCTGTGATATGAAGACTTCACTCTACAAGACTATGTACACGGTTTTTATAAACTTTTTTAAAAAGTATATTTATTTTAGAGTATGAAAGTGGACATTGACGAAAACGTAAAAAATGGTATTTTTGGCTGATAGTTCTCTTAGATTTTGAGTTTTTTTAACATAATATAATAGGTGTAATAGAAAGTTTAAAGTTTAAGGTATGGAATTGCAATGCGTAAAAAATTATAAGTTAAAAGATATTTCATTAACCCTCTGGTCTACAGCTAGGTCACTGGTGACCCAAGCGATCCTTATAAGTAGCTTTTCCGCTGAGGGACAGTTTCGGGGGAGGGGAGCGCTATGCTGAAAATTAGAGGAAAAATAGGTCGCACAACACTATTTTAAATCAAAAAATACTTGACAACTTTTGCATTGAAATTTCAACTCATTTTCTACACCTGGGTCATAGGTAACCCGAAAAAGCAGCTTTTGCATCCGTTCATCAAAGGTTCAAGAAGCTTCGTTCAGAGCGACAATTGAGAAGATGGCAAGAACAAGTCAAAAGTGGTGGTGACCGAGAAGATAAGCTATACAACGTTGCAAAATACACTTTCGACAATTTGAAGGAGGCTATTGATTCGAAGATGACAGTTCACCATATAGATCTTCGACTATGGGCTTTACAAAAGAAGCGTGAATTGGAAATGCCATGGTTTAAAGCATCACGTTGGTGGGTATGGAAATTCAAGAAACTGCATAACGTTGTTTCGCGAAAAATCACAAAACTTGTATCTGTGTCATCTTAACATGAAACTAGAGATATAGAACAAGAATGCGATGTTTTTAAAAACAATGTTTCAATTCCGATCAAAGTCGCTTCAATTTGGAATTACACCGTGGAAGAACTTTGAGCTTTCAAGGAACAAAAACTGTGGAAAATGTTGCTCAATCGGTTTCCTCCACCACGCATAGCTATACAATTCAGCCAACCATATCTGCCGATGGAAGATTACTTTCACCCCTCTTTGTAGTTTTAAAAGAACCACCTGGACAATTTGGACCAAGAGTGAAAGAAGGACTTTTTAAGGCAAACAATATTTATTTACAAGCCTCTAAATCCGGTGAACTTTCTTCAGAATTGCTTCAAATGTGGTTTCAAGATGTATTTTTCCCTAACGTAGGAGAAAATTCTGTGTTATTATTAGATTCATGGAGTGGCCAGTGTGAATGAACCGTGCAAACAGCAATACCAGAAGATAAAACCCTTTTACTAAAAACCATTCCAAATGGCACAACTGGGAGAATTCAGCCCTTGGATGTGTTTGGCTTTAGGATTTGGAAGAATTTTGCACGAAAAATCTCTGACACTACTATTCTTTTGAGGTCTGATATTAACTTGCATATTAGGAATAAAATTATAAAATTACAGTCCCTTACACATAATCAATTGTCTTCACCTAGATTTATTGACGTATTCAAATATTCTTGGCATAAAAGCGGATATACAGAAAACAGACCTCCACATTTTGATAACCCTGCAGACTTTTGTTTCAACAAAGATATGGAACCTTCTTGTGATATTTTCGGTCATGTTGCAGTAATAACATGTGCATGGTGCAAGAAGAGGTTGTGCCTAAAACACTTTTTCGAAGAATATCACTACTATGAAAACTTCGTGCCTTAAAGATCGAATGATATTGTTTCTTTTCAACTATTCTTTCATTATTTCAAAACATTTTAGATTAGAATTAGAATTAAAATTAGATTAGAATTTTATGCGCAGTCTTACAAATGGTAAAATTAAAACACACTTATCATATCACACATTTACTTTATATTTCGTAGAAGATATATTGTAAGTCGAAGGCCTTGAGCAATAAGGGTTAAAGGGACGATATGTGTAAGGGTAAGTATATGTGTGTGCAATTTTCAACGGAAACATGCACATGCCTGAACCTAAATAAAAATTCTTTAAACAGTTCTGTTATATGTATAATCATTAAAATGGCCTGCTGAACAAAACATAAAAAGATTTTTTAGGGGTGGTTTTTACATAACAAGGGTTTATTAATATAAGAACAAGTGCCATCGTCAACAAAAAATCAGTTATATTATTACTGATTGTCCAAACCAAATATTTTAATCCATTACTTACAGAAATGTTAGATCAATAAATATATTTCTTATTCATTGATAATATTAAAGGGGTGGATGACACCTAATTTAGGGGTTATTTCGAATAACACTGATGATTCTTAATAGAATTTAATATCAAAACAAGATGTTTGCGGCAAAAAAGTCCAAAATCTTAAACTGTATGTCATATAGCGAAGCATTCTAGGGGTAGATTTTCTAAATTATGATACTCTATGGGTAAGTGTTTTTACAACTTACGCTAATATTGTAATCAATTATTAATTAATCAATTTATGAAATTAATTAAACAATTAGAACAATTTTGAATAAAAACAATAAATGAAACACAATGTTACCTTTCAAAACACCAAAAGACTCAAAAATATAGAAGGGGTGATTTCAACCCCTAAATGTGAACGTTTGCAGAATTTTTTTTTTCTTATATAGTCTGGGATCCTCTTTTCACCTGCAAAGTAACAAAAAAATCGGCGCCGGACACCAACCTAACCCCCCTTGTAAATAAAAGAAAAAATTACAAATTTAGTAGGAAAACCACTAGCATGGCAAAAAGCAAATATCCTACTTAAATAAACTTTAATTTTGTTTTGCAATTGTATAACTAATATCCATTATTAAATACTAAATGCCTTCGAGGTGCTCAATACTTTTATACGATCCAGAAAGATTAGGGAGGTGGTGGGAGATGCCGGGCGACTGCGACTGTCGGTTTACCGAACTGTCGAATAAAGTCTAATGCAGCAAAAATGAAAATCTCTTCCACAGTGGATAAACATTCATACAATTTGGAGGAAATAATAACATCCAAAGTAAATTTGTCTCTAGAATTCATTCAAAACTTTACCAAACTTTCGAGTAAATAATACATTTCTTACTCAGAAAGATTTACCGAAATTTGTCATTCTATAACTGATTTTTAAGGAATCATTAATATTTCATAATTTGAAGTTTGCTTGACTTTACATTTGCAAACTTTACTTAACTAGCAAACTAGCATAAAATTTTATCAAATTTTTCCTCAATGTACGACAGAATAGTTTTTAATAATTACACGTGTATTATTGTTTACTTTTGCAAATCTTTACTGTACATTTGGTAACTTTAATCTACGTTCTTAAAGTGTATCGAACTTCTGTGTAATCTTTAACATTTCGCACGTCAACAATTATTACAATAATGCCAAAAATTGTCCTTTTGGTCCATTTATCCCAATTGTACTCAAAACTTTGGTAAAGTTCCCTACCCAACTTTCTCCGCGAAAATAATTCAATTTTCCACCCAAAAAGACGATTTTTCAACAAAAGACATTCATTTTTTACCAAATAGTTGAATTTTCAACATATAGGTTTGAAAGCAGCTTTAAGCTGTACCTCGTCCTTTGGGTTCTTATGTTAACTCTGATTGCCATGTACATTGCCCTCCAGAGTCCGACTTTGGCAATCCCCACTCTAAATCTTCCGCGTTAAAGTCGCTAGCTACCACAATGCCGCCTTCTATGTCCTGGATTGCTTCCACCAGTACTTCCAGTTTAGCCTGAAAGTCCTTGATCGGTTCATTCGGGGTGAGGTAGACGCTCACAAAAGTGGTTCGCCTACTTCTGATCCAAAAAAATCCTTCGCCAAATCCATGGTGATCCACTGGTACACGTGTCTGGTTCGGCACCCATATCGCTGCTGTGTCGAGGGTGTCCTTATACCAGGTCGGACTGTTTTTGTCCTGGTATTGCTCACTTCAAATTAGCACATCAGCCTGCTGTTCATACTCGATGTGGTTCAGCAGGTCGTCCGCTGCTTGGCTACGATGTAAATTTCTTTGCAGGAAATTTATCATGCTCGGCGGTATCCTTAAATACGGTTTAGCCTCCCTGAAGACTTGGCATTTGCCAGACTCTGGGTTGTGCTTTGACCCATCTTCTGGGAGCTTCCTTTCTTTGCACAGGACACACTGCATTGCAGTTTACACCTTTGTGGCCGTTCGTGCCGTACTTAAAGCAAGCATCCATTCTGTCCGGGCTCTTGCAGTTTCTGGATTCATGTCCATACCCGCAGCATTTGAAGCATTGCTCCACCTGGACTCTTCTTCTAATATGACAGTTTACCGATCCTATCTTCATGCGCTCTGTTTCAAACAACTCGCTTGCCGCTTGCGCACTTAGCTCTACTATTGCCAGAGATTGGCCCCTGCCGTTAGGCTTGCTGACGTTGATCTTTGTTTGCTCAGTGAGCTCCTTCAGGTCCCATTTCAGCTCTGCTTCGACCTCTTCTCTGGTGCTGTAACTGTCCAGATCTCTTCTTGCTTCTTTTTCTCTGCTTTTTCAACCTTCTTCTTGTTCCTGATGACCATCATCCATTCAGTAGGTGATGTGATTTCCTTTTTCCTCTTTTCTATCGGAGTCGCACCCAGTTTTTCCGCAGGACTAGAGGCTGTTCTTTTATTATTGCTGGTCGCGCGCCTCGATATTCTGAGGCTTCTTTGAGCCTGTTTCCCAGCCAGGCTCGAAAGCCTTGCTTGCGATTTCTGCGTCTGTTTCATCGTGCTCTGGATAACCTCTATCACTTCTTTTAGCTTCGGAATTCCGGTTTGAATGTGGGCATTAACATTCTTCTTTCTATCCGCAGCGTCTTGCATGATGAACAGTGTAGCCAACATTTGTTGGAGCGTCTTGTCGATAGTTGCTTCAGCTATCAGGCACTTCTCCTTTAGCGTTGGCTCCTTGATTATACTAGAAGTCTCACTGTTCTCTTTCTGGGGGGGGGGGGGAGCGGTGCCATGAAAATTCTCCAGCGCATTGTGCGTGGACGGGCGGGCCAAAATAGTTCGAAGCGGGTATACCATCGGACCTAAGTCCTGCCCCAGTTCCCTGGGGCGTAAAAACACGGACGGACTCCCACGTTCGTTTCTCCTAAGGTCCGCAATTTGCTGGGTCCACCAGAAGTTGGTGTGTCGACTTTCGCGTTGCTTTCGTCGCGGCATTGCTTCGTTACAGGCTCGATGCACGAGGTTCATCGTCTCCTGGACAAGTCTCTTCTCGCCTTGTGGGTCTCCTACACTGCCGAGTAATGATTTAAGCAATTCTCCTCCTTCTGTCATCACGCGGGATAGTTTGGTTTCATCAATTTTGCAGAGATTCCATCCAACTCGCTTGCCTTGATACTGCTTTGCTTTTGGCCTTTCTCCCACTTCTAGGTAGATATACTGGTGATCGCTCCCAGTATAATCCTTCAGTACTTTCCAGTTTTTAGTGAGGGAGGACAAGGTTTCCGAGGCATATGTGATGTCCAATATGGATTCCCTGCATCCGGGGCGACTGAAAGTCGAACTTCTTCCCGTATTCAGAACTATCAGTTGCAGCCTAGACGCCATTTCCAATAGCCGCTTCCCTATTGTGTCGACTTTTGACATACCCCATTCCACAGCTTTCGCGTTGAAGTCGCCTGCCACCATCACCTTCCCTTTCTTGCCGTGTATCATGTCTTCCAGGAGGTCCAGTTTTTGTTGGTATTCCTGGATCCCCTCGTTTGGGGTAAGGTAGCAACTGACGTATGTGACGTCTTTGATGTTCACCCACACGAAACCGTTTCCGGAGCCTTGCTCATCCACAGGCCCTATTTTTGGATTTGTTATCCATATGGCTGCTGTGTTCAGAGTATCTGAGAACCATGTTGGGATGTTCCTGTTTATGTAATGCTCGTTTATTACGACCAAATCAACCTTCCCTTCGCACTTGAGATGTGTGAGAAGATCATTGACCGCTTTGCCCCTGTTCATGTTGCTTTGAAGGACCTTGATCATGTTTTGGTCTTTCTGGCCTTGCTCAGCTCTTGTCTAAAAACTTTGCAGGTACCTGTTTCAGGGACATGATTTACAAGCATGTCTTCCTCCTTCAATTCGGCACTCAGCACGCCCCGGTGTTTAGCTGTGCCTTACGCTCTTCTGTGTCACATTTATAGTGGAGTCCGCTGCGATCTGGCCCTTTGCAGTATTTGGATGCTCTGTCTTATTCGGCTATTAACCCATGTCACTTTTATGCGTGAAGTTTCTAATAGCTTGCTGGTCTCTCATTCGCTCATTTCAGCAAAAGCCAAATATCGCCCCCACTTGTTCGGGTTGGTGGCCGTGACCCTGATATCTCCATGGTCTCCAAGGCTGTTCTGCAATGCCTTTTCGACATCCTCTTTTGCTGTCACGGCGTCAAGGTCCATGAGTTCCAGAGCAGTCCTGGGCACCATGATCTTAACCGTGCCGGCATCGCCTATTTTTTCTCCTATTGCTTTCGCAAAAGCTTGCGCATCCCTTGTAAGATTTTCAAGTTCCAGAAGGACGCTACACTCCCTAGTTTGGCGGATTGAACAGATCCCGTCTCCTCTGGCTTAATCTTGGATTTGACGTCTCGCAGTACATGAGCGTACGTTTTCCTTTCGGCGGGTTTAATTAACCCCGCTTCAAGGTGTTTTCTCTTGCTTCGTCTGGTTTTGCCATTTTTCTCTTTAATTTATTTTCCTTTATTGTTAGCCTGCCCCTCGGCATGCAGCAGTTTTCCCTGTCTTTCAGGATTCTTTTTTCTTGTCACCTCCGTCCATGTAGGTGGCGACGCAAGGTCATTCTTCCTCTCTCCCATTGGATTTGCATCCTGACTTTCCGCTGGGCTTGAGGCTGTTCTCTTGCTGCTCCTGCGCCTCGGAGTGCTTAAGCTTCTTTGAGCCTGTTTTCCCGCTAGGCTCAATATGCTCACTTGTGCTTTCTTGTTCTGATCCAGATTCTGTTGGATAACCTGTAGCGCTTCTACTAACTTTGGGACACCGTTTTCAATGACTTCAGCTGACAGGCATTTTTCCTTCAGCGACGGCTCCTTCATTTGACTCGTCATCTCTCTGTTCTCTTTCTGGGATGGGTTGTTAGGGGTTGTGGGTGCCATGAAAATTCGCCAGCGCATCGTACGTGGCGGGTCGGGCCGAAATAACAGAGAACGCGTATACCCTCGTAACTACGTCCTACCCCAGTTCCCTGGTGCCCAGCCTTCGTTTAAATGGTCCCGGAAAAACTTAGACGGACCAGAACTCGCCTGGGGCAGTACAGATTCCGATCTCTGCAGCTACAACGAACTCCCTGATCAAGGCCCGAAGGGGCTGGCTTTAGATCCCATGCTGCGGTTGACACATCGGCAGTGCAAGCACACATCACCTTCTTGCCACGCTAGCGGGTCTGGCAGACGTGGTTCAGAGCACGCCCAGTGGGCCACAGCCACATATGGGTGACAGACTCCCAATGCGGATGATGATGATTTTTTTTTGTTACGAGGGCTGGTGGAAAATGTTTAAGAACACACCGAGAAGGGTCCGCACTTCTCGGTAGTGTGGGGTTCTTAGTCGCATCACTACAATGACCCTGACTTATATAATATTCAATTATAAATTATACAAAATCAACTTTGTCATTATAATAATGCCAACAAGGGTGCCTTTACTTTGCCTACTTGAGCGGCTGCTGGTTTTTTCTACGTCTAGCTGATGGCCCAACCAAGATGTTACGCGTCGTCCTCAGCAACACGACAATGTCGTGCAACGGGCCAGTCCGCCTTCGAACATCTTGCCTGGGCATGATAGATCTGCCTGGTACACCTTTCTCCCTCCAACTACATGCATCTTCCTCATCAGCGGAGCGAGTCTCACGCATTGGGCTCGTCGGCCTTCGGCAGCTTAAGGTTTCGGTGTTTCCCTTCTTTGACCTTATACTTGGTCTTCCCTAGTTTTTAAGTTGCCGCTCTTCCTTCTTTGTACGTAGAATGGTTTCGACATAGGTAGATACCCTGTCCCACTATTCTCACTTTCGAGTATCATCCGGACAATATTGTCCTGCGTTATGTTTCCAATATCGCTTTCTAGCCTGTGTTTGAGTTCGGCCCAGCGATCACACTCGAAGAAAGTGTGGTTCGCATCGTAGGTATCCGCCTCGCAATACCCACACTTTGGACTACTGACTTCCCCCCTCTTTTATAGATACGAGCGAAAGTATCCATGCCCCTAGAGGAACTGCGTCATGTGGTAGTTAGTCTCTCGATGTTTTCGGTCTAACCATGTACACACCTGTGGACTTAACCTCGCGGTCCATCTTCCTCGCTGATCAGTGCTCCAACGTTGTTGCCATTGTTCCACAGTGGCCGCCCTGACTTCGTCTTTTGCTGTTGCCTCGATGACGTCGGGTGTACTGTAAAACACTTATTTCTTCTCTTGGGGCAGAAGATCGATCGGTATCATCTCCGAAATTACAAGAATTGCTGGTTCTGATACCGTACGATAAAAGAACGCGATTCTGAGAGCGCCTCTTTGTTGCACCACTGCCAAACGTCTCCAGTAGGTCTTCTTTCTTAAAGCGACAGTTGGTCCCGGACCTAGAAGCCTGGAAGTTGGTGCTCGCAGAGGAATTTAGGGCTATGGTGTTAGAAGAGGCCCATTCTGAGCCTCAATCGGGACATTTGGGGAGGGACAAGACTTATACGCGAGTGGCCCTTAAATATTATTGGCCTGGGCTTTACTCGGACATCGCACATTTCGTTCAGGAATGTGACTCTTGCCAGAGGTATAAGGTTGAACAGGCTCGCCCGGCCGGCATGATGGGTCAACGCGTCGTCGAGCAGCCCTGGACAGTGGTAGCCGCGGATGTCATGATGGGTCCTTTTTCCCGCAGCACTTCCGGTTTTAAATAAATCTCAGTCTTCCAGAACCTCTTTACCAAATGGGTGGAGGTCCTTCCGATTAGAACAGCGAAAGGTCCCAATATCAAGAAAGCTTTTGAAGACTGTATCGTGTTACGTTGGGGATCTCCGGAAGTACTACACACGGACAATGGTACCGAGTTCGCCAATAGGCTCTTCGGACAGATGTGCAAGACCATTGGGATTATCCACACCACGAATCCAGTTTCCCACCCACAGGCCAACCCCACCGAACGGGTCAACCGCAAACTGAAGACTATGATTGTAGCTTTCCTCCACAAGAATCATAAAGAGTGGGATGCCCACATACCCGAGTTCCGCTTGGCATATAATACTGCTTCCCACGGTACGCTGAAAGCCTCACAAGCTTTCCTGAACTTCGGGCGTAACCCCCTTCCCTACCGTTCTTTGAGAAGTGACCTCGAGGGGGGATCTCAACGCGTTAGTTCATACCCCGCAAATTGGTTAGAGCGTGAAACGGCTAGATCATCTCAGGGATTTGATCGGCCGAAACCTTGAGCGCGCGTATATTTCGCAAGCCAAGTATTATGACGATACTAAGCATGTTTGTTCCTTCCGGGTAGGCGCTTTCGTCCTGAAGCGTCAGTGCGTATTGTCGAAAAAGGAAGACAACCTTGCAGCTAAATTATGCGGTAAGTTCGACGGGCCGTATAAGATCAAGCGCAGGTTGTCTCCCGTTGTGTACATCTTGATTACCGAGAAAGGAAAAGACGCAGGTCAAGAGCACATCAAGCACATTAAGCCTTATGTACAAGACCTGCCGCGAGTGGCCGAATATGAGTAAGTAAACAATAGTTATAGGACTTATCCTCTAATTTCAGATTACCGGGATGAGTGACTCCCGCAGATCCAAGAAATCCAGAGAACAGACCGAGTTGGGTCGCGCCAAATCAGCCTCAGGAAGAGCAACAAGGGGTACTTTCAGCCAAAGATATTATAAACGTAGATGCGGTACGGGGTGTCAGAGTGGGAGAACGATATACATAGGACATCACATTTTCTGCCATATCGAGGTGCTGCCCTCACCGTACTACGAAGTCGAGAGCTGTTTTTCTCATTCTTCGTAAAATATGACGCTAAAGCAGTTGAAAGATTTTTTAAGGTTAGAAAAGTTCGATATGTATCGCTTCATAAACAAAACACCGCACTTCCGAATATAATAATGAATGGCACAATGTCAAGGCACACCCAAAATACGTTTCTGGAAAAATTAATAAAAAATTAATAATGATAGAAGCACTGATATGATGGTGATAAATAAACTGAATTGTGAGAGTAATACAATAATATAGTAAAATATATAATAGAGATAATAAGAGATAATTATGTTTATGTTTGATTGTTGAATATTATTATAATTTCCGATACGTTCATGCTTCTTCTATGAATGATAGATATGATATTTTAAATTATAATTTTTTGTACTTTGGAGTTTAATTTTTATTACTAGACTGAACCGAAAATTGATTGCATTTAATATATAGAGTTTTTGACGGTCTGAAGCTTGAGATAGGTTTTTTGTACATAGCCTTTCTAAAAAATTATAAATAAACTTTTCTCGAAAATCGAATTATTGATTTAAAAAAAATTAAAAACAAACTTCGAAATAAATTAGTGCTGATTTGAATCCTGCAAAGTTGGTCTGGATCATGTTTGCTTCGAAGAAAATTTAGGGAGAAATTTTTTTCCGTTTGAAGCACACGCGTGTTTTTACATTAATTTTTTAATACATTTTTTTTAGGGTTATTTTAATTTTAAATTCAAACAATTTTTTAAAACTTTAAATATTAAACAAAAATTTATTTGATAAAAATATGTTATTATTGCCTTTTTAATAAATTTTTTAATTCTGAAAATTCGGGAACTTTTTAATTATGGAAATTCTAGTTCGGATATTTTAGAATTCGGCAATTGTATGTAGGGAATTTTAAAATTCGGTATTATTATAAACTGTTCGGGAATTTTATTATTCGGGAGTTTTACAGAGTCGGGAATTTTATTTGCGGGATATTTCAGTCGTCCCTAGAAGTACACAAAATTTGCTGTAATTATAATTTTGAGACCTGGATCTTTTCGATTTTTTCCTACAGTATTTATTTTAAAAAAATGATTATATGCAAATTTTTGAAATCAAAAGTTACATAGATAATCCCATTTGATATCAAAATTAAAAAAATTTTAAGTCGCTGTATATCTGATTTGTATTCCTGGGTCTTGGCGATTTTTTCCCTAGTGCATTTCGATGAATTGTAAGCGGGGGTGAATTTAATAGGAATTATCTCTCAGAAAATAAGTTATCAAAATGAGAAAAAATTGGGTATCTTTTTTTATCTCTATAAATATGCGAAAATACTTTCTTACTTTAGTCGCTTCTCTTGAGAGTCGATCCTCTGCTTTCAGTTTTCTTTTCGAAATATATCTTGAATTCAACGCATTTTAAATTCAATGTTTTCAGCTGCATTTAGATTGAAGTATACATATGTTTTTGGTTCAAACTATAAATTAATTGGCTGCGTCTAGTCGTCCCGAAAAATTAGGGGGGTTGGACCAATATTATTTATGTGGCCAGTCACAGGGGTGCCTTCCCGCCCCCACGAGACGTTGAAAAAGGGGAGGGTGTTTCACCAACATTATTTCTATGGCCAATCACAGGGGTGCCTTCCCGCCCCACCCGAAAATTCGGGACGACTAGCCAAGCTTATGAAAAATATTGCACTAGTCATCCCGAATTTCGGGACGACGAGACACTGCGAAATTAATTAAAATATTTTACTTATTTTTCACAATTGTAATTTATAACCTTTAAAACTGAATACTTGTAGGTCAAACATGAAAAAGTAGACTATATTGAATAATTTGACATTTAAAGCTATTTAAATATGCAAGAATTTTTGAATTGAAAGTGTTCGATAATTTTAGATTGAAACATTTCAAATTATTTAGTTACAAATTAAAATCGTGTAAAGTTGCAGAATTAGAAATGAACGTCTTTTAATACTTGAATCATTTTTTTAGAAGGACTTAAACCGTATATCTTCAGATAAATTTGAAAGTAGGACTATTGAAAATTAGGAGTGCTTGAAAAACCTGAACAAATGTTTAGTTTAAAAAGCTCTTTAAAAGGGTGCTTTTTCAAGTTTTATTTATTTTTGCTTCCTCATAGAAGAAGCTTTGTAATGGTAATATTTTCCAAAAATTTTTAATTAATTCAATTAAACCTTCCTCAATGTAAAAATGTCTAATACAATGTTCTATGGAATTGTCCGGATGTGTGTGTGGATGCGTGAATGTCACACTTTTTTGTGAACACGATAACTAGAAAACGGTTGCACATAAATTGATGAAATTTGGAGGGCTTATTTTCATCACTAATATCTTGAAACTGACCAAGGGATTTCTAAAAATATTCATTGAATTTTTTTTAGCACTCAATAACAGTTTGAAACTCGGTTTTTTATTGTAAAACTTTTTTCTTCAACATAATTCAAAGTTGATGCAAGAATATAAAAGATTCCTTGGTTTGAGACGAATCGATTGACTTACAATATTAATACATTTTATTAAAGAGTAGGGAAGTTATGCTCATTTATAATATTTGAATCATCTGTTTCAAACAGAAAAACTTTTTTCATAGACATAATTCAAAGTTGACGCATGAATAGAAAAGACTTTTTGATTATAAATTTTTAAATAGAGTAATTCTGACAATTTTTGTAAAGAAATCACAAAGCTGGAAAAGGTATATGGCGCGACAGAACTTTTCCCTTCCCTTTGCCAGCTCGAAAAATTATCATTTCGAATACAAAATTTGATTTGTCTTTAAACTTAAAAATTTTTTGTATTATTTTGTAATTTTGTATTTTTTGTACATTTCTATTTTTAAATTGAGCAAAATGAAGACTTTGGTTTGTCTATTATTGAAAAAAAATAACTAATGCTTCCTCTATGAGGAAGTAAATACATTTGCTAACGGGAAGCAAAGTGCTCGTGAAATGAGCACCACACTCAAAAAAATGTCTGGTTAAATCAACCACAATTCTGGTTAAATATGCCCTTACTATTTTTTCTGGTTAAACTAACCAGAATTATGGTTGAATTAACCAGAATTTCTGGTTAATTTAACCGGAATTCTGGTTAATTCAACCATAATTCTGGTTAGTCTAACAAAAAAAAATAGGAAGGGCATATTTAACCAGAATTGTGGTTTATTTAACCAGACATTTTTTTGAGTGCATATAATTATAAATACAAACACAGTGGAAACACTCAAGATCGAATTCACAGCTAGCTTAATAATTTAGCACCCCCACAAATTATTTTTTTTTGTGAGAAAATAACACCTGAGTTTTGTCAAAATTGAAAAATATATATTTAATGTTCGCTCAAGGTCAATTTTGTTGAAAGTGCTTGTTTCTGAATAAATTGACATTATTATTGTTTCTGATTTCGTTCTGTCACTCATGGATTATGTTTTTCATATAAAACATTGATACCTGGTTTTTTTACGTTTATAAAATAATAATTAAAGGTCACTAAAGGTAATTTTCTGTACAAAATATTGATTTATAAAGAATATTTGTCAAACTATACAACGGATTTCTTCGCCCAAATATACAAACCTAAATTGTCCTATAGTAAAAACAACGGGAAAAAATGAGATTGAAGGAAAATTTTGTAAAGAAAATTAACCTCGGTCGACCTATAAATATTTATTTTATTTCTCGAAAGATTAAAAAAAACTCTTCGAAACGCTTTTACTACAACAATTTTATTGAAGAAAAATATTGTTTGTAGAAATAAAAATAGTATCATTTTTACATACATTTCTTAAAATAAAAAATTAACCACGAGAATTATAGAAAATCTTTCAAGGAATAAAATGATTGTCCCGGAAGTTAGAACCGAAAAATTAATTTTTCAAAAACAGGAAAGTTGTTCTAAATATTGAGCTAGACTCGCGACCGGGGAAAATCGGGAAATGAAAGTGAATCTATTTTTTGACCGGAAAATAACAAAACTTTTTAAATTGATCAGCTGTAAATATAAATTAACTCATGCTTTTAGAAATGTAGCTCGAGTATTAAAAATTGAACAGTAATTGTAGTAGCTAGACAAATGTAAACATCCGATTGAGCCTTCATAAACAATATTCAGTTTAAAAATCACTTCAAATTAATAGATTCATAAATAAACGCCTTTATTCAATTTCAAAATCTTATTCAAGTATTGTTTTAGTATAAAATATTCCACTTTTAATCCATTTAATTTGGAATTTTTAAATTAAAAAAAAAACAATTTTCAATATTAAACAATTCGAAACTGAATTGTCACAATTTCAGAGTGATAAATTTAAACTTTGAATGTTACAATTATAATTTATATATTTTTTAAATTTGTAATTTGAAAGTAAAAGTGTTGAATTTTGATTTGTAAATAATAGTTGAACAACGATTAATTTCGGAAAAATTCGAATAAGTTGAAGGTTTTTGAATGTTTCCAACAAAAAAAATTAGGAGCTTCTCAAAAATTTAGAAAAATTTAACAAAAATGTTTTAAAAAGATTTCTGGGATATTTAAAAAGACTTTTTATTTCAAAAAAGAACATAACTTTAAAAGAATGTTTAAAAATATTTCAAAAGATTTACAAAATTGGAAAGAAATATGGAAGCTTTTGAGGCAATTTTCTTTCGCAGGATTTTACAAAAACTTTAGGGAAAATGGGAATCACTTTAAAAGATACTTAAAAGTTCCGACAAAATTTCAAAAATAATTTGAAAAGGTTTTAAATAATTTAAAAGAAAATTGATACTTTTGATGATTTCGAAATTAAATTCTGACTTTTTATTTTGAAAAATTACATAATTTCAAAAGAAGGTATAAAAATATGGCACGATTAAAGAAATTCCGAAAGGAATGACTGAAAAATCCCGAAAAATGAAATCTCCGACACTATCAAATTGCCGAATTGGTAAATTTTCGAATAATAAAATTCCCGAAATTATAAAATTTTCGAACAGTTTATAATATTACCGAACTGGAAGATTCTCGACAGAAAATATCCAAAGCAAAAAATTCCCGAATTATGGAATTCACAAATTTAAAAATGAAAAAATTGTTTTTCAATCAATATTATTTATTTATTAAAAATACAATAATCAAATACACACTTGTAGTTATTTACTGCAAGAAACTATCCACCTAGAAACACTACCCGAATCGGGTAGTGTTACGCCTACCCTGAAAGGGAAATGGCTTAATGGTATACTTACTTACATTTTCTTAATATTACATTTTTTTAAATTATTGTTTGAATTTGAAGGAACAATATAATTGTATAAAGATTGTATTAAAAAATAAATTAAAAAACACGTGCGCTTTGAAAGAAAAAAAGTGCTTTCTCCACATTTTCTTCAAACCTAATAACATTTTTCAAACCAACTTTGCAGGATTCAATTCAGCACCGATTTATATCGGAATTAATTTTGTTTATTTCTTTTTTTAAATTTAAAATTCAAGTTTTGAGAACGTTTTTCGTATTTTTCTTGAATACTATGCACATTTTCAAACACAATTTTTCATCCAGAAATACATACATTTTTTAATTATGTTTATAATTGAACTTTAACTATAAATGAACTTTCAATTTTTCAATAATAATATATTGAAATTATTACTTGCGTTGTCACAGCGGTCATCGTTGAACTATTGCGCCAATATTTAGACTTACACCTAATTCTTGATATCGTTAACACTCTAATGTATACAAGGGCTTAGCCCGTTCACTGTTTCAATAAATAAATGAATAAATTATGTTTATGTAATATTGTTCGAATTTAAAATAACAATAACTGAAAAAAAATATTTCTGTATAAAAAATTTTGTTTGAAAATGTCATTGTATTTTTTAAAAGTCACAAAAAACGTTCTCAAAAATCGAATTATTAATTTTAGAAAATTAAAATAAAAAGAAACTTCGAGATAAATCAGTGCTGAATTAAAGCCTGCAAAGTTTGTTTTGTTCGAAGCGCACGTCTTTTTAATTTTATTTTTTATAAAATTTTTATATAATGATTGTTATTATAAATTCAAACAATAATTTTATAAAAATTAAACATTAAAAAAAAATTCTATGATAAAAATATTTGATTACTGTATTTTTAATAAATAAATAATATTTATTAAAAAATCATTTTCTTAATTGCTTAATTTCGGGAATTTTCTAGTTTGTATGTTTTATTATTCGACAATATTCTAACTGAAATTTTATTATTCGGGAATTTTCAAATTCGGTAATATTGTAAACTGTCCAGAATTTTATTATTCGGGAATTTTCAAATTGCTTATTTTCAGATTTCGGCAATTTTATAATTTCGGGAAGTTTACAGTGTTGGGAATTTTATTATTCGGGATTTCTCAGTCGTCCCAAAAATATATCAAAACATTTTGAAGGATTTATAAAATTGTAAAAATGTTTTAATTGGGAATTTATTTTCAATTTGAATGGTTCTAGTCCGAGCTAGTTACCATCAGTGCGCTTCGAGGAGTATGATGAGAGTTGTTTACAGCGCTCCAAGTAGCTGTTGGCAAACTATATCGATGGGTGCTATCGGGGAGTAGTGGAGGGTAGAGGGGAACTGACAATTTTCGCCGGACGCGCCGTCTATATTTATTGCGGGTAACTAAGCCCGCACCGCATCTACGTTTATAATATCTTTTGTTTCAGCCCCACTCCAATCGGCAGCCAAGACGAGCGGCCAACCAGTACGAAGAGACGGAGCCGCAGTCGCCAGTTGAATTGGATACCCTGTAGGAGGGAGGGGTATCGGACACCTTCGTCCCCTCATCCACCTCCCAGCAATAAGGAAATTTTGGATGAGACCAAGTGGATGAGGGTACTAGGTTATGGTAACCTTACGCGACAGGGATGGTTGAGGATGAGCGCCCCAAAACCAAGAGCTCTGGGGCCCCAGTCACAAGACCTGTTGGGCCTGTGGGCAAGCTGGCCACCTACGAGGTCAGTGCCCTGACGCGGCCGGCTCCGGGCCCATCTGTTTCTGGTGTGAGAAGACTGGAGAGAAGAAATCCTCCTGCCAGAACTGCGAGCCACTCTACGCGTCGGACAAGGTCCCAAAGGGCGAGTGGAGGCGCCGACCGGGTCAACCGATCTACGACCGGGAACTAGAGCTCCAAGAGCAACAAACCAGAATCCATGAGGCCGCTCATTTAAACGGTCTCACCGCGGCCCGGCGTTAGATTCCCTGGCACCATGTTAGTTACCGAGAGCTAGATTTTTCCAAAAGGTTATTTTTTATTTTTAGTTTATTTCGTTTAGCTTACTTAGGCGATGATTAAGGCCTTTGTATATTGATCTGGGTTATATATATTGCAACCTGCGGCTTTTGGCCGGGTTAAGAATTATTATTAATTTATATATTTAACAATAATTGCAACCCTCGGCTTAAGGTCGGGTTAACCGTAATCGTTAACTTACTTAATTAACTGTATTTTATGAGTCTTAAAGATGTAGAGAAAAGGGGCTTCTTTTGGAGAAAAGACAAGATTCTATTTCCATTCACATCATTTGTTTTTATTCAATAATCCCTGGCTAAACTATTTATACAACAGGTTTCTAATTCCTAGTCTAGCTTATAAAAACTACGAACTTGAAAGTTCAAACGTGATTGCACGGATTTCTCGTCAGAAATGGTGCATGGAAAACTAAGCCTATAAGAATAAGTCTATGCAAGCTGCACTTCGGGCAGTTGCTTTTTGCAAAAGAAATCTCAATACGCTAATTTAATAGAACGAAGGCACCCAAATTATCCTAAGTCACGTAGTCGTGAGGTTAAAAGGAGAGTAGAAATGGATAGATAATAAGCACACAAAATTATGATACTAGATTGAATAATAATAGTGAGAATAACGGCTCTCAACACTATGACTTTTAATAATCCACACGGAATACAAGAGACTGCCGTTTATTCTTTGTACCGAGGGAATAAAAGGAGTTTTTAAGATATCCTATCGAACTTTAAATCTGGCCTACACCTGATGGGTAAATGACCTAGGCAAGTAATTGCGTTTCGTAAAGGATATAAACTACGCTGGGAAAGACAGATGTGTCTACTTTGATGCCGAGCCTCAAACAATAAATTTCAGACCCTGCCTCTAATAATGATAATTATATTATAAAAGGGGATTATCCTCAATTTCGTTAATTCTGCATCAAAATATTGCCCCTAGCTTTATGACCTGTCGCTCAGGCCTCCCGGTCCTCGAGAAGCGAGGGAGTTGCTCGGGCACGTTCGCGTCCCTTCGCAGCTTAGGAATGTCGCAATGCAGGTAGTCCTCTATTCTTCTCAACTTGGGGCGGAAGTGAGAAAACGAACGTCTCTGAACACTGTTTGCCTTTGAAATAAAATCTTGAAATTTATGAAGTTTTATTTTCAAATATTTGGCCCAAAGTTTAGAAAATACGAGGATCTTAAATAGTCTCAAACTTGACTTAGCACTTGGTAATGTGGACAGGGTCCCCCGGTATAACCAGGTTCTCTCTCGAAAACGCAAATGCAAGTTAAGGAGAAATAAACCAACGCGTTCAGATGATACCCGATAATTTGGACAATTTCCCCTGGTATAACCAGGTTCGCTCTCGAGAATGCGGGTGTAATCTGAATTGATTGTCACGACGCGCTTGATTGATACCTGATAACGTGGACAGTTTCCCCCGGTATAACCAGGTTCGCTCTCGGAAATGCAGGTATAAATCAATTAAATATTCCTCAATGGGAATTACGGATTAAACGCGCTCAGTTGATCCCTCATAATTTGGACAGTTTCCCCCGGTATAACCAGGTTCGCTCTCGAGAATGCAAGGATAAACTGAGTTATGGTTTCGCACGATCAAATCGCAAACACAAAAATAAAACACAATAAAAAGCACAAAATATTCACAACAAAACACGAATGGGGCACAAATCAGGCTCAAATGAGGCACAGATAAGGCAGTCGCTCAGAGTCGCTCGTGAAATCGCTTTGGCTAGCACAGCTAGAGAGACAATCGAAAATGCCTTGAAATCCTCGGTTGGACCGAATATTTCAAGGCAGGCAGTAGTAGAGCAATGAAACGTTTCCCCTTCTGTCCGTACCACTAAGAATTTTCGACCCTATGATCTTTAGCTGTAGTAGAGCAAAGATCAAAAATAGAGTGGCGTTTTTCGTTCGGGGCCCGCTTTTTATTCACTCTGCCCTCCCATTCTTGCGTAATAACGCTCGCGTGGGAGTTCTCGGGTCTGCGCTTTAGCGTTTCTCCTATGGGATGCTACTTTTCGAGACATCACAGAGGAGAAAATACTATTGCCTATTTTTAGGGACCCCTTGTAACTCGGGGGTTACAATATATTGCAGTGAATATACATACACCCACATTATTTTGCGTAATGAAAAACAAAATCCAATTCAGAATGCTTTTGTTCATGAAAATTATTACCTCGATAGTTACATTGTAGTTCGATACTCGCATGACTATGTTTGAATAGAGGAGCGTTTGTGAATAGATAGTAGTTTACCGCGCTATATAGATCGGATAATTTATGTTTCGAACCATTTTTGGGTTGTTTTGGAGGATTTGGCTGCGATTTGTGTCCGTCAGTAAACAAAGTAATCGCGTCTAGCGACCTAGAGTTTCGTGGGACAAACTGTAAAGCCAAACTACGTAAACGTAGAAAGAAAAATTCACTGCCGCATTGCCGTAATCAGCTATCGATCTACGAGTTAGGTAAGCGCCAAGCTAGACTAAATGCAACGGAGACACACCTTTGCTATTATAGCTAGACTGAATGCAACGTGGGACACACCTTTACTCAAGCGTAAAACGTAGAAAGAAAAATTCAGTAAAGTATTGCCGTAATCAGCTATCAATCTACGAGTTAGGTAAGCGCCTAGCTAGACTAAATGCAACGGGGACACACCTTTACTATTATCATTTTTTTCAAATTAATTCCTTTTTCCAATTAAATTTTGTTATTTCCTTATTCCATCCGAAGCGAACGGAAAACGAAATGTATCATCGACACATCTTAATAGTAAAGGATCTGTTAATATTATACAAGGTATACCTGAATCCCTTATTTAACCCGCCCCTTTATCGGATCACCAAAATGAATACGAGGCGAGCCGAGCTGGAAAACCCGCGTCCCTGCCAGATCTAAAGGTAACCGATTCACGATTTATGTGTCAGGTGCAATACTTTCCCGGGTTAGCAATACAGCCTTTACAATTCCTTCTTTTTTATTATCCCACATTTTGGTTTCACACTTTTTGGTTGTGGCTTATGATTTTTGCTTTATTTTATTTTGTTAATTGAGTTATGGTGAGTGCTCTTGGAGAGCGGTCAACCTAGGCTCTTGGTCCTGTGGGAAATCTAAGTTAGATGCCGCTTGTCGATTTATGAAAGGAAAACCTTGAGCTACCATTTAAGCATGGGGGAGTTGTGACAGGGTGAATTTCACATACCTGTCACTTCAGATAAAGCTCCATTAAAAAAAAACGGATCTTCGGAGAAATGTAATCGTCAACAAGAGCAAAAGTCACACCACGACCAGGATCACTCACCAAAAATTGTACATTTAGATGATATATTCCTTACACATATCTGTTTCCATGTTTACAATCGCCACCTGTCAAAATGGGAGATCGACAACAACATCACGGAAGCCAGGGATAAGTCCGCACATCAGAGGTTTAGCGGGAGTCACTAACGCATCCGGGATAAGGGGATCTATCGCTAACCCATAGTCCTATCATTTCCCGTCTCCACGGTTACCGATTCACTCCAAAATGGCGGGCCTCAAACATCCTGTCTAATTAGTCTCGCACCTGACCGCCATCTTCTACCGATCTCTGTGCGCCATGTCACTGAGGCGTGACATCACGATACCCACGCCGTCAACAACAACTTCATGGTAACCAGGGCTGGGTTCTGTCACGTCGAAGGATCGACAAAGGGTACTAACGCACCCTGAAAAAAGTACCAATGACTGAATTCCAGCTCAACAATGCTTCTGTCTCCATGGTTGCCGATTGTATTCGCAGTCAGCGGTGGGCCATGAGTATCTGGCCTAATCAGATTCTCACAAGACGGCGCCGTGTTCTACTATCCTACGAACGCCATGTCACGGATGCGTAACGTCCCAAATCACAGCAGACCACGCGACTCTGGATTCACTAAACTCGACTTTGTTAGTAACTATGGACCCCAGTTAAGCGCCATATTACCAGGGCATGTGACGTCACGATCCTTACGCTGTAACTTTAAGATCGGAAACCTGGTGAGTATGGGCTCATTGGTCGTCGGACGGACTATCGAATCAACCTATTAACCATAGAATGCAGGCATCATGGAGGAACTATTACCGAGTAAATAAAGTTACTTAGTTACTTAGTTACGTAGTTCTAGTTAGTAATTATTTAGTTTGTAGTTTTCCCGGTAGTTGCGCTGCGACCTTATGTTTTGTGAAGGCGCCTTCACGCGAGCACCCCTCGAGTTGACGGTCTTGGGTCGTTGCGAAACTTACGGTCACTTTCGTTCTTGATTCTCGATTGGCAACACGTGCCACGTTCTTTTTGATTGTTACCGTGGAATGTAAAACGTTACGCGAGCAATGACGAGTTTGGACTTCAGACCTTATAGATTTTGCTCCGATCTGATCCATTACCTCGCTTGGCCCCCTCGTTTTCTTTTTGAGTGCTCTTGCGTTGGTTTAATTTGATTTATTCGTTTTTTTTACTTGTGTGCAAAAGTCGAGTCAGTGCGTAGGGTTTTCACGGTCGAATTTCTTTGATGTATTTGCTAATCTCAGTCAGTGAGTTTCGAGGTGTCTAGTTGTAGCTTTTTCGCGGATTCAGTTGCGCAAGTTTCGCGGTATTTGATTTTCCATTTTCGCGGTATTTGATTTTCCACTCTCGTGGTATTTAAAATGTATTTCGATCCATTCCGAGTCGGCAATTGTGCGGTTTTCCGTGCCGTTGGCCAGGTGGCCTCGTTCTCATCTTTCTTGCGTAACTTCCGTTTTAGGGACCTTAATTGGTACACGCGTTAAATCGTCGGGAAATTTTCATTTAATTGTAAACAAAAATCATTTTTCTTCTTGTTGTTTTGATAATAAATTCCCGAACCTGTCAAGATTTTCTTATACAATTGTCGTTGTGATTTAAAGAACCACCCCTGAAATTCTCCCTATCCTCTTTCTCGTTTGATATTCAAAGTATTTTGTTCAACTTAAGTTAAATTAAATTTCATTTATTTTATAAATTACCGGGTTGAGAATTAAGCTTCCTTCTTTTATCGGGCCCGGCTGGCGCCAAAAACTCACCTGATATACGTATATCGATATATATATAGATATATATATATATATATATATATATATATATA
>CAKNYM010044464.1:32161-52592 GCA_932195095.1 Andricus curvator | reverse complement strand
CAAACCTCACAATGCAACGACTGAACGATGTGAAAAAGAAAATTTGACGATTTTTCATTTTTGAGTCTGCCCCCACCACTTTTAGAAAAACTGGTGTAAATCGAAAAGCGTTTTGACCACTAAACTACCAAACTTAAAAATGGGACTACCAAATGATTCTCCTTCTAAGTGCAACCAACAAACGATTTAAAAAAGGAAATTGATGAAAATTCAATTTTTTATGTTTTCCCCCACCCCTATTCAAAAAACATCTGTAAATCGAAAAGTTTATGGGCCATTGAACTACCAAACGTAGAAATGGGCCTACCAAACGATTCTGCTTCAGACTGCATTTCCATTTTTTGGATATTGTTATTATTTTGAGTTTGCCCTCGAGGATTTGTTTTTCGTTTATTTAAAAAACTATCAACTCTCTAACGTTGAGATTTGACTACCAAACGCTACCAAGCGAATACCAAACAGCCCCACAAAGAAAAATTTAGATATTTTGACCTTTTGGGGCAGTGTGAAGTTAGCCCCCCGAATTTTGTTTTGTTGAAAAAATTGGGAAGGAACAACAACAAAACGATAATATATGACTACCAAACCCTCTCTAACGACCACCAAACGTTTGACGACATAAAATTTTCAAATTCTTTATTTGGGGGGGGGGGGGCAACTTCACACCGCTCTGTTCTCGTTAAATCCAAGAAGAGCGAAGATGTAGCTGCAGCCATGGAATTTTTACTTTATAAAGGACGCGTACCAACAAATTTACCTGTTGATAGAGGTAAAGAATTTTGCAACTCACATTTTGAAAATATTATGAAGCGATATAAAATAAATTTGTACTCAACATTTAGTAATTTAAAAGCATCAATTTTCGAGTGATTTAATCGTACCTTAAAAAATAAAATGTGGATGCAATTTAGCTTGCAGGGTAATTATAAGTGCACGGAGAAAAATGGCTAGTCAGCCTGACCATCTAGAGTGTCAGACTAACTATATTTGAATTTAACTATGGGACAGCCCCCTAGATGGTGTAGCTTCCCAGCGCACACTGTTATATAACTATGATGCCACAGTTCTAGAACAGAAAAGAACCGGTTCTGTAACTGGTTAAGAACAGGGTTAGACGAGGGGACGAGTAATGTCGTCCCTAAATGGATGTAGTAGTTTTGTAAAGCTGTTACAAAACCATGTTATGTCAGAGATCTGTAACAAATCCGAAACAGCGTTATATGTCAAAAAATATTTGTAGAACAATTTAGGAACAGAGTTGCAGAATAACTAGGTACTGTGATAGTGCCGTAACACATTCATAAGTGTGACGATGTGAATTTGTTCTGTTATCGTTCTGTAACAATTCTGGGGCAGAGTTATATGCCTAAAAATATTTTCAGAAAAATTTAGGAATAGGGTTGCAGAGTAACATTGTTCTGTAATAGTTCCGTAACACATATTTAACAGTGTTACGATGTTTCTGTGATCGTTCTGTAACAATTCCATAACAGTTTCACAACGTTTTTGCATGGATTGTAACAATTCAATTTGTAAAAAAAAACAAATTGTAACAATGTGACAAAAAAATGTTTTTTGTATTATTGCTGCACTTAGTTCATATTTTAAATAACACAATTTAACGCACAATCTCCTACACATATAATCGCACGCTTAAACCCGTTGAAAACTTACACTCGCTCGAGATTCGAACCCTACCTAAACTGCCTAACCTCTATGTACCTAGCCGATGCCTTAGCCAAATGCGCTATTGAACAGCTTGCACGTTCGTGACAAAATCTCCGCCATGATTTTTTGTTGAAAAAGCCAGGGCCCTCCCAGGAATATATTCATTTTTTTTTATTTTAGACATATTATGAGAAGGTGGGTTAAAAAAATTGTAAGGCACAAATTCAAAAATTAAATGTTACGAAATAAAATATTTTCTTCTCGGTTGACCCGACTTTGAACGATAATTGGCCCTATTGTCGGCGTATTCTTATCCAGTTCAAGTAACTTACTGCGCCTGACCGTCAGCTTAAAACTGGTCTAAAAGGAATTGCCTGAATTGCCTGAAACAATTTGTAGAAATATCAAGTGAAATTGTTGATATGTTTGATTTGGAATGTTCCTCGCTACAGGGATCGCGTGAGATGTTTCCAATCAATGATATTAAATGTACGCATCATATGTATAAAATTTACTTCACATGCACAATTGAAAATGTACTTTTATTGAAAAGCTGGGTGTCTGTAGAACACTTGTGTTAGATTAGTTTTTAATTGATAGAGATAAGAAAATCTTTTCTAAATATGTTTAGTAATAATCTATTCATACCTAATTTTAAATACATTTCTAGATATCAATAATGTAGTACATAATTTTTCTTTGGTAGTAAATTGGTTACTGACTTTGGAATCGTACATTTTGAAACAGGAGACACAAAGTGTTCTGGGCATAATGGAGGGTCCTTGTGCAAACCGTGAAGCTCTCCTGGATACTCTAGATCTACTTCAAGAATATAACCTTCAGGTGAATCATCAGGAACATTAATAAAATTTGGATTATTTGTAAAATTTTCAAATAATTCAAAATCTTGATATGGTAAATATTCACTCATAGCTGTACAATACTGATCGTTGATATCAAAATAAAAAGTGTATGACTCTGGATCGAATAGATTAAAATCTATTCCCATAAGTCGAGGGTTTGCTTTTGCAAATCTGTTTGAGCACTGTGAATCACCACCTCTGATTGCTTTTCGAATTAATAGTAATATTTCTACATCAGTTAGTAAATGAACTTCAATTTCAGGACACTTTAGCATAGCATCAAAAGAAAGTCCTGGTGCTGTATAATAATGCAAAGAGTCTAATTTATATGTTGCGAAACAAGTTTTTTTTTAATTTTCAAAAATGTCTGCCAGAAGTAAATCATCGATTTTGAGATACAGAGATCTGATATGAGACCAATTTTTCTAGACTACTTGGCATGAATCGGAAAGAATCGATAAATCTGAGTTTGACTTTAGTATTTGCAACGTCATTTGTAAAAGAGGTATGTTTTTGTTTATTAATTGGCAGTAAGGAGACTTCTCCCTCAAGACTTTTGGCTAACTCTTTCATGAAAAAGTTTGAGTCGTAGCCGTATAAGTTTTGGAAAACTACTGGAATTACATGAGAGTCTTTGTAATTGATGTTACAGCTTCGGTGTGCTCAACCACGTTATTTACCAGTAAAATAACAATGATCACGATGTTTAAAATCTTCCTTGTTAAAATCATTTTCGCAAATGTGACACACTTTTGCATTTAGAAAATCTTGTTTTTGCTTTTGTGTACGTTTTTCCATTAGTACAGGATTTTGTAGGTAAGAATTTAGTTTTACTGCTAGGTCTTTTAACTCTTTTACGAACCATTCAATACAATATTTTTCACGATAGACTTTAGGTTCTGAAGTAGAATCATTGAAACTACATAGTTTACAATACGCATCACTCGTAGGGATATAATTTTGATACACCGCCTTACCTACTTGTGGATTTGTAATCGGCTTCAATAAACATTCAATATCAGCGTACACTGCAAATGGTACATTTTCCTTGTATCCATAATTTTTAAACTTCAATATGTTCCCACCCTTATCTGTTGGAAGTATTACTCTACAATTATTCAAATTATAACAATCAGCTTCATGATTCATTAAAGATTTCTCAAATTCCATTGAGAAATGATAAACTGGACACCTTTCTCTGTCATTGTCATCAAAATCGGTATTTTCAATAATTAAAGTTGAATTGTAGGGCATCTCCATTTTTAATGGTTTATATACAGCGGACAATCTAATCTTTTTTTCTGTTTTCTTCGTGTTCTATGTCGTAAACATTTATATGCAATTCATTCATTTTTTCGAATTTTGTGATATCTTCAAAAGTTATAGGACAGTTGATTCCATTATATTTCAAAAATGTATCAAAATGTGGATAGGAAGAAGTTTTAACTATGCTTGTGTCAGCAGGGCAAAGAGCAGCCGTTATTGACCAGAGAAAACAGTACTTATCACTGTTCTAAACATTTACAACTAATTTTTTGTCTATAATAAATTTAGGCAATCGCACGAAAGTGAATGAGCCTGCTGAAAAAGGTGCATATTTATTGATATTTACATTTAAATGTATGATTTTTTTACAATTTCCATCCAGATTTAGTTTGCTGAAAATCGTACACTTTAACCAAAAGTTGCTCTCTGACTTTATTCTCAAACCATCCATTAATTTCTATCCACTCTAAAATTCGTTCATTTTTAGTATTAAAGAATTTAATCGCTTCAATTTCTCGACCCTCTTCTAGAACACTAAACAGCAAGAATAACATTAGCTTTGACAACCCCACTTAAACTTTCCAAAGTATTTTTTAATCTGTAAGTAATCATTGTTGTTGAATCTTCGAAAAAACTATCGAAATCTTTATAAGTTAAATTTACAATCAAACGTGTTCTAACTCGACTTTGAGACGCAGACTCCAGATATTGCCATCTGATTTGTCTCCTTTTCTATCCAAGCCCTCATTGACACCAGTTCCACTCTTAGTTTCTTAAATATCATGCTTTTTCATGTTTGTAGACCCTTTTTCTACCCTATAAATTTTAATTTTTAATTATAACACATTTTGTATCAGTATATATACATATATTTATTTTTTTATGTACAATTTATTTATCTAATTTGATCTTTTATATTTATATTGCATACTACATAAAAATTTGTTTTTAACTAGTTTCATTGCATATAATAGTCGATTTGATTTAAACATTCCGTGTGAGATTTAAATTAACACCGGGTACAATTTATTACTGCATTTTGCAGATCGCTGTTACGGTACGCATACAATTTCAAGTAAAATGTACTCTCCTTGCTTTCATCTTAGCAAATGCTTCTATCAGTTGTCGTATTTGTAAACAATTTGCGATTTGAGCTAAGTTTGATAAACGTTCTTCGGTCACTGTTATTCGTAGATCATTTTTTATAATCTTTAGTTTCAAAAACGATCTTTCCCCGGCTGCAACTGAAACCGGCAACGTAAGCAGTATTCTGTATACTACAAATGTATTTGGAAAGACTAGCTGCAAGTGCTTTTTCAACAAAAATGTTAAAATTTGTTTAGAATTCAAATTCAGATTGAGCATAGGTTTCAAAGAAATTAGTTCATTATATAATTCGAGCCCTTCCAAGTCGACTAAAATAGAATTTAATTCAACGAAACGTAACATTTCATTTTTTTAAACATTTGTTTCTAGTTCAGTAACAATGGTAAGCTAATGCTATTTCTGTCTATTTTTATCGATTATTTCTATTTTGTTGGAAAAATTGTTTAAAATACACAAGGTCGTTTCGAGAAAAATGAGATTTTTAATCGTTAAAAATTAGGTTTCTTCAATTTTAGAAATAAAACACAATTTTTCTTCACTTTGAAGTTTAGGAACCTTAATATTCTCATAGAACCTGCTTTTTACATTGTTAATGAACTAAAAACAAACATTAAAAAGAATAAAATGTTGAAGTTAGTTCAAATACATGCTATTTTAGTACATTTTGATCGATTTACATATTTTATTTTCATGGAAAAATTAGTTAAAATACACAAAACAAACAACTAGTGAGGGTATAATTTTATAATAGATTTCAGGAAGAAGAACAATTTTGAACCATAAACTTGCCATTCATGTTTTGCGTCGTTTTTGAGAAAAATGGATTTTTAATCGTTAAAAATAAAGAAATTGTTTTCCCCAAAAACGCGTAACACGATTTTTTTATTTCTCGGCTTGAAATAACCGGAAGACACCCCCGAAACATATACAAAAGAGAAGCCGTATTTTTTTGAATGCCCCTATTACTGCTATATTTTTTATTTTACAAACGGAGAAAAAAACTGTTAATGTTACAGGGGTCCTAGGTTAAAATAGTACTTTACAAATAAGGATATAAGTAAAGACAGCATAGTTTATTTTTGTAAATCTTAGAATAATTTTCGGTAAATCGTTTATTTAGAACATTCTGCACTTTTCACAGGATTTTCTGTAAAACAATTAAATAAAAGTATAATCTTTTTCTAAGTAAAAATATAAATATAATAAGTTTAGTACATAAACACTTCATTCATTTATGTGCTGACTTTCATGAACACTTGATAAAACTTGCCTTCAACGATGAAGAATACCTGTATACTGAAAACTAACTTGCATCAGTTTCATTTGAGATTTTCTGACAAACATGGGCATAACTGCTTTAAGTATGATCAGGAATTAGGTCCAGGAGCAGCTCTGCTTGCGAATATCTTAAGTGCACTTTTGTATCCAGTATGAAATCTCTGAAGTAGGTGCATTTTCATGCGAAATTTCGTAAGCATCGTCATAGATTTGAACAATCTTCTTGCAGTCCAGTGAATCCATTTTGAGTAATAAATTGTCACTCGATAATTAGAAGACAACTGAACAAAAATTTGCTATGAAGACACTTTTATAGTCAAACAATTTTACAAATAATATTCCAACAGGTGGCACTACGTGTAAATTTATAGCAAGAAGGAGCACTAACCGATTTCAACAGACACCAGGTTTCTTATCTTCAGTTCACACATGGTATATGTCACTGAATGTATGTTGATGTTAGTAATAATAAACTTTTAGAATGCAAAAAAAAGTTTATATTAAAGTGTACAAACCTTAATATTGTCCAAAAACAGTTTAAAAATATTGCAAAGCTCTATATCAACTTGCACATCACTTCACTTGTTATGCTTGTGCATTTACGAAATGCTTGATTACAACTGAAATAAATAAATGCAAAGCGTTCCTTTTATAGATGCACATGTGCTATCCTTGTCTAGTAACATATCTTCCTCTTTGTCCTAATGTTCTACAACGTTCTACATTATCATCAACACGTTTATAGTATAACGTTTTGCAAAGTAAAAACTGTAATGCGTCATTAAAGTCATAAATAACCTTGAAGCTGTTTACATAAAAAATTCGAACATGCGCATATGCTTAATACTCATCAATCATTTATTCTAGTTATCTATTAATATATCTCCCGCTTTGTCTCAAAGTTCTAGAAGATTCTATGTTATAGAAAAAATGTTTTTCACCTATGAATTATTTGCGTATTGAAAAAAATACGTGTTTAAATTAAATTAGACATAAATTATTTAGACAGAAAGCAAATCATCCTTGATTTTTATCAAATATATTTCGCAGAAGTTTAAGTACATGAGTGAAAATTTCGAAATATTTTATCATATTTACGAACAAAATTTTTGATATTGTGACTCTCTCTTAAAGCTTTGTATTCCGCTTATATATATGTGTTCCGCTAAATATTTGAATTCCGCTTATTTTTTAGATTTATTTTAAATCTTCAACGTATAATAGACAATCTGTTCTTTTTAAATAAGAGATTGAAGGTGATAAAAAGAACGAGCATATATCTGTGAATAAAAATGCATGTGACCTCGTTTTGAATGTTGTTGTAATTCATAATGAGCGATAAGCACTGGGTAGTGCATCCTTAATCTATATATTAAAGTTAAAGAGCGTGAGTAAAGCCTTAAATTAAATGCACGCTGTCTTATCTTTCGAGTCTCGAAATTATTTGTAGTATCTTATTACATGTGACACGTCAAGAGGTAGCCGCATCCAGAATATTGCACTGGTTTAAAGTAATGCTGCAAATAATGATTATCAAACTTTATGGGTTGACCAAGAAATCAAACTTTTAAGAAAAGTATAAAGAACTGATCTCTAGAGAACGACAGCAGAGTCTAATGAAATGCATTCAAACGGTCAGTGCATCAATGTTTTTAAAATCAACACGTCTGGACGTTATCTCTCATTTCCAGTCCACGTTTGATACTTGATACCAGAATAAAGCATTAAGAATCCCTAGTATATGCCCTACCATAAGAAATGCTTTATTTCTTTAGATACCTTGCTGGAAGCAAACGGATAGAAATTAGCGGATTCAAACGGATAGAAGTTTTGTATCCGTTTGAATGAGCACGTTGCAACCTTTTCAATCATCTTATATGCTTTCTTAGTTTTTTAAATCTTTACCCGTTCGAATAATTGTCAATACATGAAGTGGAATTTAATCAGCCCCTATCCGTTTCAGTCCGAACTTTTTTATCCTTATCTATCCGTGAAATGGTATCCTATTTATCCGTTTTAATCCGGCTTCAACGAAAAAAAATCTGCCCGCTTCGTGGAGATTTGATGAAAACCGACTATGTCAAATTTTACATAAAACCAATACCTTCTCATTAGAATGAGAATGTAATATTCTATCCTTATGTATCCTTTTTAATCCATCTTCAACTAAAAATAATCGATCCATATCTATCCGTTTAAATCCGTCTTCAAGTAAAAATATGCTATCCATATTTATCCGTTCTAATCAAACTTCAACTAGTAATACTCTATCCGCGTCTATCCTTTTGAATCTGCATTGAACTAATAATATTCTAATCTCGCGTATCAGTTTGAATAAAAAAATTCTATCTGTATGTATCTGCAGTGAAAACTATGGTGCTAATTCGTATTTGATAATCACGAATTATAACGGACAGTCAATGCGTTTTTTGAAGAAAGGATTGAAGAAGGATAAGTAATAATTAGCGCGGATTAATATTCTGTCTGTGTTACATAATGATAAAAATCAAAGTAGTCCGCGGATAGACAAAGATACGGTGACGGATAGAAAATTATGGATTAGAACGGATTGCCAATTCTTTCTGCGGAGAAAAGATTCATGAGGATAAATATTGACTGGCATGAATAAGTATTCTATCCGTGATAGTTAACAAGGAATGTCAAAGTATGTCGCGGATAGATAATGATACGTTGACGGATAGAACATTATGGATTAGAACGGATAGCCAATTCTTTCTGTGGAGAAAAGATTCATGAAGATAAGCATTGATCGGTATGGATAAGTATCGTACCCGTGCTTATTAACAAAGAAAGTCTAAGTAAGTCGTGGATAGATAAGGATAGGCTGACGGATAGAACTTTATGGATTAGAACGGATAGCCAACTCTTTCTATGAAGAAAAGATTCATGAGGATAAGCATTGACTGGCATGGATGAGTATCGTATCCGTGCTTGATAATAAGGAAAGTCTAAGTAGGTCGCGGATAGAAAAGGATAGGTTGCCGCATAGAAAATTATGAATTTAAATGGATAGAAAATATAAATATTGTAACACAAGTTACATCAAATAGGACATGATAATTAGAAATTAGGAAGGTGGGCCTTGAATGATGGTGGGGTCACGGGAAATTCCGGAAAAGCCCGAGGATCGGTTATCGGGGAAAACCGACCGACTCACCACCGCATTAGTTCGTTCCAAGTGCTTGCCTGGTGAACTAGTTTTCAACAAATTGGAATTGCCGCTGAAATCACTACTGTAAGAGTAAGTCAATAAACGTACTAACTAAAATGGGGATTTCCTAATTGACTTCACCGTTCTCTATCTCAATAATCCAAATTCCTAGTTTTCCTCCTTCAAATAGTGTATCCCCCTATAATATATTGCTTATCCGTTTCAATTTTATTCATAACAGCTGGAAGGTCCTCCGCCTGTTTGAAAGGCAAACCATGAATTTCTACAACATTGGCTAGCGAAGCCTACTCCAAGAAATTGCATTTGCTATCCAAGTGCGCCACCTGGGAAGTCAATTTGTTTTTAGTAACTGAGAGTTTCTTCGTCACTTCCTGAAGCTCTTGAATTTCCGGAACATTACTTGCAACGGTCGTTTCAACCGTCGTTATGCGTCGAGAGTTTTGAATGATATTATCCTTCATGCTATTAATTGATGTATCTAACTTACTCTGAAACTTTTCAAATAAAGCAGTCATGTACTTAAGTGATGCCTCTTGCACTTCTGTCACCGATTTTATTATGGCCTCGTTGACCCCGGGCTCCAGAGTTGCTGAGGGCGTCCCTGGCCTGTTGACGTCATTGGTAGCAGTCTCCATTTTCTCTAATGAAGAAGAAGTTTTTCTTTCTCGTCGAGTGATTTCATTCGACGCTGAAGTTGAGCACATACCGCAAAACCACTTCTTTAGGCCTTTTTTTACCTTGTCTCCTTCCTTCACGCATCCACTGTGCACTAAAATGCTACATTTTCCGCATGATAATAATCCAGGGGCCCCTCTAGTAATTGCACCACTGCAGATGCCACACGCCACCATGATATTAGGCGTCAGTTCAAAACTCACGCGGACAAAATGTTCACAAATGCCAGTTTTCTGACAGAAACCGTTCACACCACTTAGAAAATTCGAAACACAACTGCTTCTAGTTCATATGTAACAAAAAATTTATACAATATTCGCCCGTATATAAAAACTGTTAAGCAAAAATACCGGAGCCCATTATTCTACGTCTCTAGTCACGACCAGTGCCGTAGCAATATAAGTACAACTTTTCTATCTGAACTATACTGTTGAATCAAAACCATTAGAACATTTTTAACAATTTCATTTTTATAAGAAAATATATATTCAATTTATATTTAATACGAATTAAAAAAGCAATACAAATTTTATAATGATAAAAACTTTCCTTTCCATTAATTTCAGTCTTCTTTCTTTTTGATAATTGCTTTCAATACTTTAATTATATCTTCAATTGAATGATATTGTGCTTTTTCGAAATTTTGTGGACTAACTTTTCCCCTGCAATATATTTTTCCATAATTTTTACCGCGATTGAACAATCGGTCGAACATATAACTGATAATTTGTTAAAACCATAAATCATTTCTTTTTCATCTCTCCTTTTAACTATTTAATTTCGGGTTTTTTATGTGTAAACATCTTAGACAGCGATATGGATCTTTGTGCCATCTTTGTGAAATCTTTAAAAACTTTGTGAAATCATTTTAGTTTGAGTTAAGAGAAGCTTTGAAATCTTTTCAAAACTTTGTGCAATTTTTTAAATATTTATGAAATATTTATTAAATTTTTCAGAAATGCGTGATATCATTTCAGTTTAACTTGAGAAATATTTTGAAAGCTCTTCATATGTTTGTGAAATTTTTGAAATCTTTGTGATATCTTTTTAGTACAAGTTAACGTTTGTGAAAGAAGTTTACACATGAATCTGTCTTGGGTTGTAGTTTACGATGCACGTGCTAATAATTTTTATCGCCTTTTTCATCACTTTCTACCTTTCATTTTCATTTATTGAAAAAATATAATGAATTTGAAAAATAATTATTTATACCATTTACTACATATGTAAGGTAAACGTCCCAGTAATCGTGAACTTAGTCCTAGTAATCGTGATGCCAATTTTCTTGCTTTTTATTTGATTTGGATGAATCTAATTTCTATTTGCTATTATAAAATGCTAAAAATAAGAAAGTTTTATCATTGAATGTTACTTTAACATATTTTTTCAACAATATATTCAAATTATAACCAAGTTTTACGACTACTGGGCATGGCCATAGCTAGGGGGGGGGGCATTGCGGGACAATGCCCTACCTTAATATACCAATGCCCTACCTTAAAAAATACAATACATCGATTGACCAGATCAGATCAAGTAAAATTTTCACTTCCGCCCTACCTGTAACCACCGCTGCCCTACCTTAAATTCAACTCTAGCTACGGCCCTGCTACTGGGACCGTCACGATTACTGGGACATGTATCTTATTTCTATAAAAATTTGTACTAAAATTCCGGATATGATGGCACTATCTTCAGAATCAAAAGATCCTACACTAGCAGCAGGTGGGAACATAGATTTCAATACTCGCCATCATTTTAGATTGTTCTTCCAAAGTTGCATGCAAATGTTTAGAGTTGCACAATTATTTAATCTGCATCGTGAGAGGACACCCATGCGAAGTCGTGTATAAATAAAAGTTATGAAACAATAAATTAATTTAATGGTATTGTATTGAACTTCATTTTCAAATAAAATAGTTGCAAGCAAAACAGTTTGACGCGCGTATGAGGTTCTGGTTGATTTTGAAATATGATCCATTTATGTTGAGAAAACCCAAGCATAACCTTGAATTCTTAAAACTTGTAAGATTTCCTCAATATAATTGATGATTTATCTTTTAAAATGTGCTGACGCTTTAATTAGGCGCCGTGTGAGTACATGTACAGCGTGTCCCACAACCTATATAATCCCTTGTACTATGTAATAGTGAACAAAAAAAAAATAAACAAAAAAGTCGTGCAAAGCTTAGTCTGGGCACAAAAAAGCTTCAAATTTGGGCAAGGGGTTGCATAGGTGGTGGGACACCTTGTATAATATTGTACAATTCCCTAATCCGAATTTCTTCGAGCGCTTAGACTTCAATGTGCATGCAGTCGGTCATGACTTGGGCGTGATATCCCGGCTTTAGTTTGGATATCAAGTCGGTCATGACTAACCTAAGACTTGCACCACTAAGTACAAATTTTATTTTATGTAACTAATACGCACTGTAAAATAAAAAGACATTGAAAATTAGGTAATTATTATTGTAACTGACACGATCATTACTATTTATTTCGTATAAATAACGAAAAAGAAAATCGTCTTGACAGGTGGCTGACAATTCAGCCCAACACACGACTGTACTCAAATTGAGAAAGAAACAGTCTCAAAATAATGATTTACCCTAGATTCTCAAACTGAGCCTGCGAAGCTCATTTTTGTTTGCAACCACGACGAAATAGTAAGGAGTAGTATCCATGTGAGTGGGGAGTGGGGCGAGCAACGTCCAAGAATTCGTTAATGTTTGTCACGAATGGAAACCCGTGAGCAACCCCATGCACGGGCGCACTGGCGGTTACCATGTCAACGATGTGAACAAGCGTTGGAAGTGTTGAACTTGCGTTTTGAAAAATTTGGAATATAATAACCTACAATATGTTCTTAACTGAAATTAACTTTATCCCTTTCTTACCCAGATAGCAAAGTGCGTCGCACCACGTGCGCGCAGGGGAGGACACAGCTACGTCCTCATATGCGTTACAGGTTTGTCGCACGTCGTGAGGGTCGCACGTCATGCGTGCCGGTGCGGGTATGGTGCGTGCACACATTTAGGATTTTTAGAGGGTACAGAAAATATTTGCATTGATATTTTTTAATAAACAGCAGGTAATTTATCATGAACTTATTTTTTATTATGGGTGGAAGGAGTATTTATACATTTTAGTTGCGCATTAGCAATTCAGTTTCCGCATGTTTGTATCAACAATAATAAATATTTTTCGCTGCAACTACAAGATACAGGCACATCAAACTGACAGAAAACATAAAGACGTAGGTAAAAAGTATATTTTTCGTTTATATAATAAAAAAAATGATGACCTAAAATAAAAATTACCTTTTTTTAATTATTTAAACCAAAAATAAACTGTTTATAACCGTTTTCACGTCTCTTATTAAAGTTTCAGTGAAGGATATTTATTATTTTGGACTCGAACATGCTAATATTTGTTGTTTGAAGAATAATAAAAAAAAAGATTGAACAGAAATTAACCGTACTTGTCAAAATGTGTAAGTCCTGACACGTATGCCACTGATTATTATATTATCGAAATTGGCTTACACATAAAAATCCTGTCGCAATAATAAAATTTGCGATCGAGAACCGACACGTTTTCTCACTAAAAAGTCGCAAAACGAAACCGTGCGAAACCGACAACGGAAGTCGACAACAGCTGTTACGGCGCGTCGGGCGATTACCGTTCGACCGACGCGACGGGGTCTGCGCCGTATATTATTCAGCTAATGCGCGCAGTTTTTAAATATAGCTCCTCTTATTTCTACTTCAAAATAATAAAAAATGAATACAATACGATTGAAAATTAAAGATGAATTTTTTTAATTTATGAACAAATCTTTTAAACATTGATTTTAAATTACATTTTAAACTCAATTTAATGTTAAACTTGAAATTAAAAGCACAAATTGAAGTTATAAACATAAATAAATATGTAAAGTAGAAATTATACGAAAAATTTCATTTTTTTATTTACTTAATTTCAAATTCAAATTGACAAAAGGCTAATTGAAATTATTTGTATGGTCGATTGAAATTGGAAATTATAGTTTTAAAATAAATAAAATGCATATTGTACGTTGAAACTATACAACCATGCATTCAATCATTCATACTAATTTCCTAATTTATTCTTATTATAAAATGGGGAATGTTTTAATTTTTGTAAATAAACAATTTTTACAATATCAATTAATTCTCCACAAATTATCAAAATAATGTAATTGTAATACTTACACTTTCTAGATACTTTTAGTATTTTTGATGTAATTTTCATTCTCGTTTTTAATTCACTAACAATTAAGGAACGTGATATCGAAGGAAATTAAAACACAAACGAACATAACCTGCATATGCATCGAGGTGTCAAAATATAACATAGGGGAGTGGTTATAACACGTGACAGCGTAAACAGCACTGCGCATATGCACGGGGTTGCTCACAGGGTTCTATTCGTGGCAAGCATTAACGACTTCTTGGACCCCAGATAACAATCGTGCGAGGCACGTTACCCGCACGGCATGCGAGGCACGCGGTGCGTGTAGGATGTGGTGCATATGCGTCGCATTTTGCGAGAGGCACGTACGTGCGAGGCTTATGCGTCGCACAATGCGAGATGCACGTATGTGCGAGGCATATGCCTCCAATTTTGTGATAGGCATCTATTTATATATATATATATATATATATATATATATATAATGTTATTATAAGCCCATTTTGCGATAATAATAATGTCAATTATTATTATTGTAGAAATAATTAGTTTCAATAATTTCCTACAGAAAAAAATATGAGAAACATCTGAAATATAAATTTAAATGTTATAAGTATTTTTAATTTAATGATGTTGACAGACTAATTCAAAAATCTAATTTTGACAAATAAAATTTTTTTTAATAATGTGTTGAAGTTACTTTTACAACTTTTCAAATGTTTTGAAATTTATTTGACCATTATTATATTGAAGGAAGTTTGTAATGTTCCCCCGTGATCACGTGCTTGGAATAAACTTCAACAATGCGTTTCTTTCTATTGGTTAGGCTAGGTCGCTCATGATCAGTGTTGTGTATATGGTGCAGTTTGGCGTGCCTGGACGTGCATTTATCACGGTGTGTGCATTTTGTTTCAAAAAGACGTCTAAAATTGATTAGAAATCTGACAGGTAAGTTAACTAATATTTATTTTTAGACTTTTGTAGTCTGACATGTGTTTTTTTCACTTTCACAAGTCCAAGCTTGTGTTTTTATCGCTACTGAAATTACGAGGTTTATAACCTCCATTTCAGTAGCAGCACTGTCATTTGACAACATGATAGTAGGAATGTGTGGATAGTGATACAATTACCAAAGATATTATAATATCTTTGCAATTACATACGAAATGTTATTTGAGGCAACTTTGTGATTCCTGACAGTCGACGTAGACTGCCGAAGTCAGCCGAAATCGTTCAAATGCAAGTCGGTGGAAGATGCAAGTCACTTCGTGATGCAAGTATAGCGCGAAAAGCCGTTAGCCTCTACGCGCTGGATGCACACAAATTTTGCAAAAAAGTAGAATTCGAATGCAAATCAACGTTTTTATCGTTCGTTTAGAGTTGATTCAGCATCATATAGTTAGTGCCTCAATTATTGTTTGTTTGATTTTAAATGGTATTCAAAGGTGCACGTGTGTAAGAAATGGCGTTTTTCACACACATTTGAATGGGTTTAAACAGGCACAGTATATATTTAAATTAAACCTGACAATAACGCAATGATTAAGTGAGCTTTAAATTTGTATGTATTTTTACACGTTTTTAGGTTACTTTACAAACGAACTGTATTGTAGAATAAAGAATTATCTAGAATTTCGGAAGAATGGAACGATTTTACAGGATCTATAAGGTTTTTAAAAAATGTTACAGGATTTCACAGGATTTTATCAGATTTCCGAGCATTCCAATGATTTTAAGGGATTTTAAAGCTCTCAGTGTATTTTACTACATTTTCCAGGATTTCAGGAAATATTATCATAGAATTTTACGGGATTTTATAATATTTTTGTGGATTTCAAAAAATTTATTCACGTGAAGTGAGATATTTTGTGGGATTTCAAAGGATTTCAAATATTTCAGGGAATCTAAAAGGTTTCAAGGAATTTTCCGTTGATTTCCATAATTTCGAGGGATTTCAAAGCGATTGATTATGGAACGATTTTACAGACTCTATAAGGTTTTAAGAAATTTTTAAAGATTTCACAGGATTTTATAATTCACTTTTGGATTTGGAATTCACCCTGCATTCTTATTAATTTATCCTGCATTCTTTTACATTTTTTGGAATATTTTGAATAGATTAATTCACTTGAGTTCTTCTAACTTTACTCAATTCTATTTAATTTAATGACTTTTTAAATGTTTAAATATTTTTATTTAATTGATCCTAAGGATCAATTGATAAAATGATCAAAGGATTTGAAATATTTTAGAGTATTTTCAAATATTACCAAGAAATTTTTAATTAAGTTAAGTTATTTAATGGGATTTCTAAGAATTTGAACTATTTTAGGGTATTTTAAAAGATACGCAGGCATTTTTAAGAGCTTTAAACAATTTCAAGAATTTTAATAATTTTAAGGGATTGGAAAAAATTTTCATGCGGTTTTAAATAATATCATAGAATTTTTGAACAGATGGAAGGATTTTACAGGTAAGGCTTGAGGATATTCTAAAAGATTCTAAGGGGTTTTATAAGATTTCAATGATTTTAAGCGATTTTGAAAGCTCCCAAGCTATTTTAATAAATTTTTCAGGAATTAAATTCTTTTGAATTCTTCTACATTCTACTCAATTCAATATATTTTTAAAAAGGTTTTGTTTAATTTATCATGAAGTCTTTCGAACTTTCTTAATTCAATGAATTTTTTCATAGTTTTGAACTATTATGAATTCAACTGATTGTTTTTAAAATTAAGCTTGGGTTTTTATGAATTTTATCGAATTCTTTTCATTTTCCTTAAATTCCTCGAAATTCACTCAAATTTAGTGTAATCGAATTGTCTTGTAATCATTATTTAATTTCTTGGATAGAAATTCGTAGGGTTTCAAAGATTTGAAGAAATTTGGAATTCTCTTAAATTTAAAAAATTTGTTTGAATTCTTATAAATTCACTCAATTATATTCAATTCAATGGATTTTTAAAGTTTTTATATAATTGATCTTAAATTCTTTCAACCTCAACTTGAATTCTTAGGCATTTCATGAAATTCTTTTGAATTCCCTTGAATCTTTCTAAGCTCATTTAAAATTTTCTGATTTCGATGATGTTTTTTCATATTTTCAAATTGTTATCAATTCATTTGATTTCTCTTGATTCACCTTGAATTTTTAGGAATTTCATCGAATTCTTCTCGTTTACATTAAATTCCTCTAAATTCATTCCAAGTTTACGAAAATCAATGGAATTTTTTGAATTCATTTGAATTCTTTTGGATTTAACTAGAATCGTTTTGAAATCTTATGAATTTATCCTGAATTTGTTACCCTTTGGACGCGAAAAAAATATCCTATGAGCGTGAAAAAAAGTACCATTTGGTCCCTGTATTTTATCCCATAGGGACTGTGAGACCTGAGGTAGGAAAATTGGTTGTTCCAAAATGGTGATTCAGTTCCCTCAATATATAGACTGAAAGTCACGTTATTGCAGTATGATCGGCGTTTTTTCCCCATGATAGACATTTTCTCACAAAAATATTTAACTTTTAATAAATTTATTAACCATAGATTTTTTCAAATGTCCCTTGTCTCTTTATGCACCTTTCACTTAATATCTCAGTTCGTACTTTCCTTTTAAAGTTTTCTTTCAATTATATTATAAAGTTTAGACCGTATACTTACACCACGTCTCTTTAAAATCGAGTACTTTTTTGAATTACTACCCTTATTGAAAAAAAACAAATATTTATGAAATTACTCTCGTCAGGAACTTCATCTAGAAAAGAAAAAAGCTTGTGATGTCTGGAAAGTTTAAAAAATTCTCGGATCTTACTCCGAGACATAAGAAGAGGCGTTTGGATAACATTCTTGAAAACAGGCAGCTTGTCGAAGAGAATCAGGAAGACTCGATGTCTCATGAGGATATGTCTCATGAGGATGAAACTTTGGAAGAAAACGCTTTTGTTGGTGAAATTGTGCAACATTTCCTGGAAGAAGAACCCTCATCTCACGCTGAAACTGAAAGCTCGTATGAAGAAGATAGCGACGAAGACTTTGATCATCCTAATATTCTTGCGAGAATTGCAAATGAATCTGATGCCAGTGGATCAAGTGTTTCCGATGATGAAAATGCAGATATTCATGTGCCGCAAAATCCTGCGATTGTACAGAGAAGGGCTTTAAAAAATGCATTCCTATCAGCCAATATTAATCATAGCCAAGGAAACATATTATTAAAAACGTTGCGCCAGTTTCCTTTTCATCTCATTTCTTTACCCAAGGATGCAAGGACTGTTCTAAACACTACAACTATTGTGGGCTCTACCCAAGTTCAACACATAGCAGGAGGACAATATCTGCATATTGGCTTTAAAAAAACCCTTATTAAAAAATTAGAAAGTCTTCCTGAAAATAAGTTACCAGACAATGTAGTTATTGACTTCAGTACGGATGGTGCTAAAGTGGACAATGGGTTGGATCAGTTCTGGCCACATCAGTATCGGATATGCAATACTGAAGATAATAGGCCTATTATAGTAGGCATATTTCACGGAAGACATAAACCGTACAATCCATTCGAATTTTACGAAGAATTTCTGCAAGAAATTTCAGAAATACTTGAAGAAGGTGGAATTCTGATAAGAAATCGACGACTTCCTTTATCAATAAGATGTTTCATTGCTGATGCGCCTGCGAGAGCTTTCGTTTTGAAACATTTTGGGTACAATTCGTCAAACGCCTGCTCTAAATGTAAAGTTGAAGGTCACCGGTGCACAGTTCCAGGATTTGAAGGTACAATGGTTCATCCAGGTGTTAGACACGAACTTCGAACAGACGATGATTACCGGAATCTTGTAGATGAGGATCATCATAAAGGCAGAAGTCCGTTAGCTCCTCTATTGCCATTGGTAACCCGCGTCCCTTTGAGAGTCTGCATTCCGTTTATCTAGGAAACGTAAAGAAGGTTCTTTCTGCACATATAGGAGGAAAGTTTGGATTTCGCAGATTGAATGGAAGGAAGTTAGACATTCTTGATTCTAGAATGAGAACACTTCAGTCCTACTACGCATCTAATTTCAATCGTTGTCCACGCGAAATCACCATGTACTCTAACTTCAAAGGCACCGAATTCCGGCAATTTTTGCTTTATACCTCACCGACTGTTGTGAAAAATATTTTCGACGAAGATTATTATCGACATCTGATGATGCTGCATGCTGTAATGCGTCTTCTGATTTCGGAAGAAACTCCACGAGATATGTATCGCTTATGCCAAGAGGCTTTAGAGATTTATGTTACCTTAAGTGAACAATTATATGGGCAGCAGTTCCTTTCGTATAACGTACATAGTCTGTTACATCTAGTGGCTGATGTCGAAGTTCTGGGACCTTTAGACACATTCAGCGCATTCTGCTACGAGAATAACATGCCAGAAATGCGGAAATGTTTAAGGAAGCCAGACTTGCAACTGCCACAAGTATATAAAAGAATTTCTGAGAAAGAAGATTATTCTTTGACACTTCAGGATAATAACATTCGAATTTATCTGACACAAAGACATGCAGAAGGACCTATGCCAGAATACATTACGGCCGATCTTTGCCAACAGTTCAAGAAATTAGAAGTTGGCAAATGCACATTTGCTATTACATTTCGTGAGAGATGCTGTTTCCTTAAAAATTCGAAAATATGTATTATAAAAAATATAATACAAGTTGAGAGACAAGTTCGATTCATTGTTCAACAATTCCGATCCACCTCTGATGTTTATAATGTTGGAGTAACATCTGAATCGGTACAAGTTTACGACTGTCGAAATCTAGAGCTTACATTGAGATCAGTTCCACTAATCGGTGTCAAAAGTAAGATGTATATGATGCCGAAATGGAGTAATGTGGAAGGAGAAGAGGAACTTATTGTAGAAAACCAGTGGATATGTGTTTCGTTATTATCACCGCTCAAATTGCCCGAAAATATTAATATACAGTGAAACAATAAGGTGTCACTGAAAATTGATGGTTGCTTAAATGACAAAAATATATATGTACGTCACTAACCCATAAAATTTACATTCAATCTTGAATCATTATTGCAACTTTTCCTTCTTTTGTTGGTTCTGAATATGAATGTTAAAAAAATGAAAAAAGCATGATTATTACTAGTGTATAGAAATTAAATATTGAAATT
>CAKNYM010044464.1:9443-22161 GCA_932195095.1 Andricus curvator | reverse complement strand
AAGTTGATTTTCTAAAAAGTTACGATATTTTTCACCGTTCAAATTTCTATTAATAAAATACGGACCGATAAGTTGATCTCCAATTATTCCACACCAAACGTTCACGGACCATGGACGCTGATGCTCAACTTCACGCAACCAATGTGGATTTTCTACAATCCAATAATGCATGTTGTGCCGATTAACGTTACCATGGTTTGTGAAAGACGACTCATCTGTGAAGAGTACTAGAAAAAAGAAATTCGGGTTGCCTTGTATCTGCTGAACCGCCCATTGACAAAATGTCACTCGGTTCTGAAAATCATTGCCATGAAGTTCTTGATGCAGTGAAATATGATACGGATGATAATTAGTACGTTTTAATACCTTCCAAACACTGGATAGAGACATTCCGGAATCGCGGCTTAGTTGTCGAGTACTAACATGAGGGTCATGAGTGACTGCAGCTAAAATTGCAATTTCATTATCAACTCCAGTGCCTGTTACTTGACGCTTCCTTTTTTTCGGTTGTACACTTCTGACAGTGATGAAGTTTCGGACAACCTGGTAAAAAGAAGCGCGTGAAGGAACACTTTCTGGAAAGCGTTGAGCATAAAGCGTGAGAGCATCATTGATATTCCTGCCACTTTCTCCGTAAATGAGAATCATTTCAATCTTCTGTTGCTGAGATAGAATTTCCATTGTAAAAGTAATGAAGTAAGGTAATGAGGAAATACAACGACACCCAAACCAACTCAAACGAACGTGACCAACACACCCAAATCAAATGAACACAATCAACCTTCCTAATGAATAAACGTTAAGCACGGACAGACGCGGTTATCGCTCGGCCGGAATGACGTCGAGGATTGTAGACAGTGGAGACTCGATGATATGTAATGTCTACATCCAAAATCGACTGTCGTCAACCAACTGCATTCGGGAATGGTTTTCGACAGTTTTATCCCTTTCACTGTCCCGTTGCCAAAAGTTCAAGCACCCCGATGGATGGTGAGAGGCAAGGGGACTCACCGAAATTAAGCACCCCGAAGGGAATAGACAACTACTACGTCCGCGTCGTTATTCCTGGGTAGAGCTAAAAGTAGTGTCAACAATTTCATTTTTCGCAATTGCAGCGCCATCTATCGCGAATCGAAACAAATTTCCCGAATAAAACTTACGTATTTCGTAAAGGAGAATCTGAATCTGTGATAAAAAATTGGGGTTGCCATTTGAAATTACAAAGTTACCCCCACACCTGCCTCCTGTGGGGGTGGGGGTAGGGTAAATTTTAGCAAATCTTTTTTCCCCCTCGAAAGTAAAAAGTTTTTATTCCAGACATTTTTTCCGTAGGATGCGTATTTTTTGAGATATTTCGTTGTCTCAAGTTAAAAAAAACACTCTGTATATTAATCAATACCTACGCTACACAGCTTTTGTATATCTTGAGAAAAGTTCGCCTCCGGAGCCAGCAAGTCTTAATGTAAAATTAATACCTGTAAGAACGCAAATCAGTTATAAATTTCATATACCTATATTTGAGAAGGGTCACCTACGCATCACCTACTCCTGACCATCGCATAACGTTATTGATTAAAATTTGGACCAATCAGAAGATTCTGAATTTCTGACAAGAATACGCAACATCTTGGAGGAAATCAATACCTTATAGAAGGAACTCTCCACATACAAGGGAAGGGGCCGTGAGTCAGTCGTCACCGTGAGTCATTCGTTCCCGTGGTTCATCAGGCTCAGTCATCGTGGTAATTCAGTCTCAGATTTTTCTTCGAGCCCAGTCGTCATCGGGATTCTCTGTATCTTCAGAAATCTTCAGGATTTCTTTAAATTTAACTATATTTCTCTTAATTCCCTTCCTCCTTCTAACTCCCTTCATTTTCCCAAATTCTATCAAGCCCCCAATTAATTCATTATATATTTAAATTGTAGTCCTTTGTGTCAGGGTCCACAACAGAGAGAAACCATTTCCCAACAATCACCAATTCTTCAGCTTCGAAGCCGAGTCCAGAGTTAGCCAAAATCACTCCTTTCCAAATCGAAGACAATTAACTGATTTACGTTCATATTCAATGAGTATTCAATAAATGAATTAACTTTACAAGGTTTCCAAAAATAATTTGCTCCTTCAAGTCATTCCCTTAGACCAGGACTTAGTTCCTGTAGATAAAACGGTAAGTTTCTACTAATAAAATTAATAGTCAGTTACTCTCTTCTGGACGTAACACTATGAAAAGTCAGAAGTAACTGACATTAAGTATGTAGATAGTTAAAGAAAGTCCTAACTTAAAATTTCTCAACAAATTATAATTGTTCAAATGATTTTAAATTTATTAAAAAATACATTCAAACTTATGACTCATCGAATACAAAAAATTCATGCTGAAAACACTCCAAGAAAACCTGTCACTAGCATGCATTTTAAATGTATTAATTTACTCAAACTTGTAGTTTTTAGCTTTCAATATTTCAAATAGAAAAATATTCAGGTTGTAAGGCTGAACTTGAAAACATAAATGATCGGAAAAAATTGTTTCAAAATCGGAAAATTTAGTCTGATATTTTAATGTGCACCCTGTCTTAAGTAAATAATTAATTAAATATTTCACATATTCATATTTATATTAGTCTGCTCTAATCTTTTGAATAAAGTTGAAAAGTTTGACTATTTCGATTGAACGGAGGGGTGTCAATAAAGGGATCGTGCTTATGCTGTTAAGCCTCAATCATATAATACTTTCTGTAAAGTTTTTTTTCAACAAAATAAATAAAACATGTAAGTTTCAGGAATGTCTGAAAGTATCGTCAGGTCGAAAACAAGAGCTGAAAAACGGTATGTCCCATTTTTCTTGAAAACTATTGATCAGGGCAGAAAAGAGAATGAAATCTGTGATGTGCCAATAGCAGGCCATATTGACACCCCCTACTTTCTGACAATAGGGAGCATTCACATTCATATACGTGCGATACATCATTGTCTCGCTTCAGGGTGCAGGGAAAGGTGAATTTTTTTTAGCGTGACTTACGCGCATAAGGGTAGAAAAAACGCGTGAAAAGGGGTGGGGGGTACCTAAAATTTCTGGAACATGCGTGACATCGTATGTGAACGTTTTCATATAACTATTTAGTAACTTATAAGTAAATATTTCAAAACACTTTTATCATTACTGTATGGATTAATGGATTTCCTGGAAGCTAAGGATATGAGGATATCGATATCTGTTTTATGCGAGAATTAATATAAGGTACTTACTTTATTGCAACGCAATATCACGATATGTCAGAAATTGGATTTCGGACTTATTTTGTATAGGCTGTACTCATTATATTTGAATTTTCAAATTTTTAAATTCGTGCGCTTTATATTTACATTTTTTATCATACTCAATGAGGAAAAGTGCATGATTGATGTGTCAACATCAGTAAAAGATAAGTACAACCATTTTAGAAATAGCCCCACTTGGCCCCATTAAAAGTCGGGGTCTAGTCGGAGACATTTTTTAGGCAATGTCCCTATTCGGAGACTGGTCGGTGGCTAGTTGGGTTCTTGTTGGTCAACGTTTCTAGTCGGGGGCTGGTCGGGGACTAATCGAGCCATTTCAAAAAAATCCTAATTCTCAGTAGGCTATTTTTATGTCAAAATTCCTAGACGGGTTCTAGCTGGGCTCTGATCATGGTTAGGTATTCGTTTTTATTTTTCGGAATCAAGTTAGAGTTTTTAGTTAAAAATAATCATAACTCCAAAGGCAAGTCACAGTTGATTCGAGGTTAAATTAAAGTTTTTTTAAATTCTTTTATTTATGATTTATCTGAGGAACAATGCTCGTGCAGAACACTGCATGGTGTCATCAAGAGAGGGAGAACCATACTTCAAATCTATCACCTATCACCAGCCAGCATCCAACCCAGATACAGACACGGTCATGAGTGCAGTGGCTTACTGCTCAACGTGGGTGACGAACGGATAAGATTCCCTTTTATGTCGAAAAGGACTCATGACCGTACCAGTTCGAATCACGCACCAGTCATCTGTTCCGATACCATGGGCGACATCTCTAACGGCTGCCTGTCTTAAACGAACGAGGCGTAGGTGCTAACTTGAGCGGAACGGTCGGCTCGCTCTGTAAGCGAGGGCAAGCGTTACAAGTAGTCCACCGATATTCCTACGCTGCACAGTGGTCCAAGAACGACAAAAAGTTGGTCAAAAGTCTAAATTTAATTGGATTTTCACCAAAATTAGTTTTTAGGTATTATGAAGGTCACTGATAATGAATTTGATATAAAAAATTCAAAATTCAAAATGGCGACGAAAAATTGGAAATTTTTTTTTAGGCTAAACAAAGATAGTTAATTTGGGATTTTTAAAGAGCCTGATAAAAAATATGTTACAAAAAATTCAGAATTACTTAAAAAGGGAAATTCTAATCGGTGAATTATATGTAATATAAAAATTTTACGTTGCTTCAAAACATGAAAAGGTAACGAAAAGTCGAATTTTTTCAATGACAGCGAAAATGAGATGAATATTAAAATATGAACAACTGCATTTTTTAATACATGAAAATAATGTATTCGTTTAATTTTACATATCAATAAGATTAAATTATTAAAATTTTAAGATAGTAACGGCACTGTCCCAACTTTCGAGCCGCGCGGTCTGTTCGAGGCCTTCGCGAGGCACCTGTCTTAATGCAGTTGTGAGCAGGTAACAGGCAGATTAAAACTTACCTTTAACAGAACTTCTCACAAATCCGTATATTTTTTGTTGTAATAACTTTTTAGAATGATTTTGAAGCAATAGGGCAACAAGTATATAAAATATTTTAATGTTATAAATAATTGTTAAAATTTATTACAATAACATTAAAAAATATCATTTTACTTTAAAATATGTTTTTTCAAATAAAAACAAGCTAAAAACGGCTGAAATTAATTTGTAAACTACAAATAATTCGTTCTAAAATGTGTGAGTGCAATGATGCACATATACCGTGCATTAATTTTTTAATATAAATTAGCGTTTTACACTAATTCCCGGCATTTCCCGGCTCTCATTTTTTAGCGAAACTTTACTTACATATCTTTAGAAGGCTTCCATGACCTCACTTTTTTCGGCAACGTTTAGCAAAATTATTTATTTATTATAAAAGTTTAAGTTTTAATCTCATTTTTAGCCATTAAGCTTAGTTAAATAACATTATGAATGTTTAAAAAAATTTTATTTTAAACGTCGTATTAAGCAAGATCATATAATATGCGGCAAATAAAAATCATATTTGTTTAAATTTTCGTTATTACTTTTCACACAACATCACTCAAATTCAGTAATGGATAATCAATAGAAATCGATTTTCGCAGTTGGGTAACTTTCAGGGGCTCAAAAATGTTGACAAACATTTTTTAAGACACTTTTTATGCTTTCGTGATGTTTAAGTATTGACAAATATATTTATCAATTCATTTTCTTGAAATAATAAAGTTGGAAAATCGACTTTTGACAAAGTTATTGTCGTTCCTGGACCACTGTGCGCCGAGTGAGAGGCGCCGACGGGGTACGTCGTCCGAGAAAGCGTGAGGCCCCTTTCTTCCGAGTTAAGCCTTGGCCGAGAAAACAGTCGATTGATATCTGTGTGTTGCATCTATTCTTCTTTACGAGATTACAGAATCTTTTTAAAATACTTTTCGTTCCTACGAGTACTAATTGAATGCCGATCCCGTAGTAGAGGGGCATTTTTTCTGGTAAGCGGCTTTTAGTGGTTTAGATTGTTGAGTCGTTTATTTGAAAGAGTAATGGATTTTGATTATGGCGTCAATGGACGCCAGTGGTCGTTTGTTAAACTTTCCTATCCGCAGTGAGCGGAAGATAGCGTTGTAGAATTAGAGTTTAATGTTTCATTTCGATAAATCATCCTTTCATTATATTATTGTCACCATTTAGTGAAATTTTATAAATAATTGTCTTGTCCGGAATTTATTTTCACCGCCAATGGAGCGGCAGTTCTTTTTTATTTTAACTTAGCTCGGAGAGCGGTAGCTTTATTTCACTATGTTTATATCCAAAGTATAGTTTGGCTCTCAAAGTGATCCGTGATTAATAATAATCTAGAATTAAATTAACAGAATTTAGCTGAGTTTCAGGTTAAGTTCTCGAATGTTTAAATATTTTAAATAAAATGGGTTATAGCGGTTTAGGCCCAGCTTCATTGGGAGGAGAAGCGCAGACTTTTAACGCCCCGCACTTGGACATTCATTCAAGAACCATGAGCTTGGGAGCAATGACATCCCAATATCAACATTTGTTCATACCCCCCTCCGCTTGCAGTCATAAAGCCACCGCGTATCAACCGAACCCTGCGAATTTCTCGAGCAGCAATGCCCATAACTACAGGAGCGGTTTACACGAATCAACGACCATTTTCCCCGAATTTAACCATTTAAATGCACCAGTACCGTACGACCCCCGCAACGATTCGCGTAATAGATCTAAATGTCTAGCCCTGACAGTTACAGAATGGAACATCACTTTCTCCGGTAGAGGGGATAGTAGTGTAATTACTTATTCAGATCGAGTGGAAGAAGGTAGGGCCGTAGACGTGATAACAGACGAGGAATTGCTGCTCGCAATTCCCTTTTTATTAGAAGGAATCGCACTCTTATGGTTTAGACAGAACCGACCATACTGGCACACCTGGGTGCAATTCAAATACGATTTTTGTGCACGGTATTGGGGATGTAAACTACCACAGACGCCTAGAACAGCAGATTATAGCGCGTAAAAAGGGGCATAATGGGCCTATACAATTCATATCCACGCCAGATCCCACTCGAGGAACAGTTAGATAGGGCCTACAACAATCTTAGGTATCAGATTAGACGCGCAATTCGTCATTGCGAGTTCCACTCATACATCGAATTGGCGGCCCTCGCCTTGGATATCGAGCGGTCGATCGCTAGGGCGGGAGGAAATTCCTCCGCCGCGTTCGGAGGAATCTTTGATTCCAGAATTCGCGTACCACTCGAAATTCAATAAATCGAAGCCAGAGAGCAATATTTAAAAGCCGACCCCAATAGCCGCGATCAAAGACAAGCCGACAAAAATTGACCCGGCCTTAGAGGATTTGAAAAATCAAATCGCTAGTTGCCGATTTGTCAAAACAAATCAAAACCTTCAAGGCCCTGATTCAGGATAAACCGGTCGAGTCTAAAGAGACCCTTAAACCGGGAAGTAAACCGCAAGTTAGCTGTAGTCAAAGCGCGAGATCCCCCAACCAATTTAGCGGGGAGTGTTTTAATTGTCAGAGAACCAGACATACATGGAGAGTTTGTACGTCAACACGCCTATATTCTGCTTCGGATGCGGAGCGGACGGATTATTGTTGACCCGAAATGTAAAGATAAGGGAAACGATTACAGGGGAAAACCCAGGGTTCCTAATTCTCCCCGAGACGTATACAGGGGCCCCAAAATTAGTAAACACAGTGGCCGTTGAGAAAAACCAGCATATTCACTTTAGCGCCCCTTCAGTCCTTGCGTCGACCCAGCTAGGTAATCCTGTCAACGATGATATATTAGCGTCAGGAAATAATCCAAACTCGGGCCACATTGTCGCTCAGAGCGGACCGATTATAAACGGGATCGCTAGGAAAAACTGCGAATCAACGCGTTTCTTTATCATAGAGTCACTTGGTAGACGATTGATGACTGATAACCATGGTAAAATGGTCGACCCAAAGGCACAAACCATGCTCGTAGCTAATGGAACTACTTTATCGATTTTGGGTCGTGTTTTTTTGCCTGTGGAGTTAGGCAGTGTAAGAAATGAATTCGAACTCCATATTGCGAGTGAACTGTCGCCGGGCTGTATTCTGGGATGGGATATTATGAGAAAATTTGGCATTATCCAAAATCATTATCAGGAGTAGTGGTACTTAGCAAAGGGCCCAGGGGGCGAACGGTTAGTCTACTATGGTAACGGTGACATGGTAAGGATAGTACGACCCGAGTCAGTCCGGCATTCCTACATTTTGGCCGGGAACCGCATCCGAAGGTTAGTCTTAAGCGTGAGGAAGAAGGTCCGGTCGATATCCCGGAGCCCGATAGGGAAAAATGGATCGAACGAATGCAGTGGCTTCGCGAACTGCAAGGCTTGGTCACCCTTCACCTAGAAGTGGCACACATTAAGCTGACGCTTAATGGTCAAGATGTGGAAGAGCTTCCATGGTCCGTTTCGAATAATTAAGGCACGTTCTCCCCTAGCGTATGAGCTCGCGAACGATAACGGAGATCTCTCGGTACGTTTCATGTTAAAGACCTAAAACACTATCTCAACCGCTAAGTCCAAGATACTCACTCCAATGAACCACCTCTAACGCACGTTCTTGGTTTGGTTTTCTTTTGTCTAAGAGCGCCTTATACGTTTGTTTTTCTGGTTTCGTTATTATCAGTATGCTCAGAGTTCCTGGGGTGTACTCACTTGTATATAGTTCCTGGAGAAGGTTGCCCACCTGTTCTTTTTGTTCCTGGGTAAGGGTTACACACACTTCTTCTTCCTCATCATTACACACCATAGGCCAGGCATCATTCCCATAGTTGTAGATTTGCGGCATTACATAGCCGCTTTTGTTTAACATTCAGACACGTTTATCCCTCTTGTTTTGTAGGATTTGTCTCATGGGGAGCTGATCGTCCGCTCAAGTACTAACGTACTATTAACTAACGTACTATCAACGAAACCCCATGGGCATCTGCCAGGGGGGCGGGGGGAGTTGTAACGTTGCAGTTTTCAATTAAACGTTTTGTAAACGGCTCTTTTCCCCTTCGTTGACACCCTTATTGAAAAAGGCTTGACAGGAAGGAACATAGACTCTTAAGGGTCAAGAATTTTCATGGTTAAGTATTCGTTTTTCTTTTTCGAAATCAAGCTAGGGTTTTTAGTTCAAAAAGATAAGAACTCCAAGGGCAAGTCACAGTTGATTCAAGGTTAAACTAATGCATTGAGTAAGATGAGTAGTTTACTTGCCATACAAAATAGAGTATTTTATTATGGGTAGAGCGGCTGTCCCGCCAATTCCTGTTCTCTCGTCTTCTTCTTATTTATTTACTTCATAACATGCGGTGTTTAATTTTGAATGCGATCTACACCTCCTCCCTCTCTAATTGAAAATTTATTTGCATGACTAAGTTTCTCAGGTTTCACCTCTTTTTAGCCCACGCCACTCTCCGAGCACGCTGAGATAGGTGGGGAGCGAGGGACGAGCAATGAAATCCATTAGACTTGTGTGGCTCCAATTTTTCAGGGCGGTATAAATCGCACCTGGCGCAAGCCGAGAATTTCCTGTTCTAAATTATTAGGCTTGAGTCCTAACGGGAAGCCAAGCAGGTCCAAGGGAAAATATTACGCTAAATTTCCTGGTTAAGTTTTCCCGGCTATGGCCAGGAAACGGCGTTTTATCCCAGATAGCAAAGTGCGCGCACGGTGCGACGCACGTGCGTCGCACCACGTGCGGATTTTCTCGCACGACGTGCGCGCAGGGGACGACACAGCTGCGTCCTCATATGCGTGACAGGTGTGTTGCACGTCGTGAGGGTCGCACGTCATGCGTGCTGGTGCGGGTATGGTGCGTGTACACATTTAGGATTTTTAGAGGGTACAGAAAATATTTGCATTGATATTTTTAAATAATGAGCTGGTAATTTATCATGAACGTATTTTTTATTATGGGTGGAAGGAATATTTATACATTTTAGTTGCGCATTAGCAATTCGGTTTCCGCATGTTTGTATCAACAATAATAAATATTTCTCGCTGCAACTAGAAGATACAGGCACATAAAACTGACAGAGAACATAAAGACGTAGGTAAAAAGTATATTTTTCGTTTGAATAATTAAAAAAATGATGGCCTAAAACAAAAATTACCTTTTTTTAATTATTTAAACCAAAAATAAACTGTTTATAACCGTTTTCACGTCTCTTATTAAAGTTTCAGCGAAGGATATTTATTATTTTGGACACAAACATGCTAATATTTGTTGTTTGAATAATAATAAAAAAACAAGATTGAACAGAAATTAACTGTTTTTAATTATTCAAAGCAGAAATAGGCTATTTATATCGGTTTTCGCGTTTCTCAAAGTTTCAGCGAAAGATATTTATTATTTTGGACACAAACATGCAAATATCGTAAGCAAAAAATGCCCTTAACGATACTAACATTAAAACGCACGCATTAACATAACTGTAATATTTAATATCATAAACTTCAGGATCTGATACTTTTAAGAGATTAGCACGTTTGTGTCCACAATAATAAATATTTTACGCTGAAACTTTCAGAAATTGTATGAAACATAACAAAAACGATAAATAGCCTATTTGTTGTTTGAATAATAAAAGAAAAACTTTACCACACGTTTTTGTAATTATATTAAAACTCGCAAAATCACTTGTTTCACACTAGTGAACTTACTAATTTGAAAAGAAAAAATATCACTTTCAGCGTAGTAGTTTTACAAGATTTTGTAAAATCCGTGCGAAACCGACAACGGAAGTCGACAACAGCTGTTACGGCGCGTCGGGCGATTACCGTTCGACCGACGCGACGGGGTCTGCGCCGTATATTATTCAGCTAATACGCGCAGTTTTTAAATATAGCTCCTCTTATTTCTACTTCAAAATAATAAAAAATAAATACAATACGATTGAAAATTAAAGATGCATTTTTTAAATTTCTGAACAAATTTTTTAAACATTGATTTTAAATTACATTTTAAACTAAATTTAATGCTAAACTTGAAATTAAAAGCACAAATTGAAATTATAAACATAAATAAATATGTAAAGTAGAAATTATACCAAAAATTTCATTTCTTTATTTAATTAATTTCAAATTCAAATTGACAAAAGGCTAATTGAAATTATTTGTATAGTCGATTAAAGTTGGAAATTATAGTTTTAAAATAAATAAAATGCATATTGCACGTTGAAACTATACAACCATGCATTCAACAATTCTTACTAATTTCCTAATTTATTCTTATTATAAAATCGGGAATTTTTTAATTTTTGTAACTAAACAATTTTTACCATATCAATTAATTCAATATTTAATTATAATAATTATCAATATTTAAAAAAAATGTATTACAATAATAATAGTTTACTTTACGACTATTATCAAAAAATGTGCTTATTACTTATATATCATATATATAATGACCCTCACAAAGTGCGACACACATGCGCCGCACATCGTGCCTATCACAAAGTGCGTCGCATATGCCTCGCACGTACGTGCCCCTCACAAAGTGCGACCCATATGCCTTGCACCCAGCTCGCATCGCGTGCCCCGCAAGCCGTGCGAATAACGTGCCCGGCACGTTTGCTATCTGAGATATATTCTACGAGATATTATTCTTCATATTTATTACACATATGGTGATTGTGCAAGAAATGTTTGATACACAATGATTTTTCACACCAAGAATATCTAATAACTGGCGTTTCATCACAATATGCACATTTTACTTGTGAAGATTCTCCAAACGCAAAATCTACGGAATTTTCAAAATCTTGTGTCCTGCTGGCTACATAACCACTTCTATACCATAAGTACTGAAGAAGGTTTTTATATTTGGAGAGGATAGTTGATTGTGAACAAGAGATTGGAGTTTAATAATATTGTTTCTCAAGTGGAGATTTATCTTATAATCATGTAATAATACATCATTCGAAAAACGTTTAACAAAATTTTTCCAAACTCGAATTCCATAAACGTGTAATGGCTGGATCATATCTGTGGTTCCTTTTGGAATAACTTTAGGTATGATAGTTTCACCAGCAGAGGCTTCTTTTTCTACAGTGGCGATACAGTGCCCAGTCCATGAATCCAATAACAACACACTTGCACTCCCTGTATTAGAAGAAAAAAATTCTTCTTTCACCCACTTATTGCAATGGTCTATAAAAGTCAAGTGAAAAGATGTTCACAATCATACAAAAAAAGAAAAATATAAAATTAGCTTCGCATACCAGATGTAAGGTTCTCAAATTTTGAAGCCGTTACGAATACATTAGATGGTCTGAATAATGTTCCTTCTACTACTGGTCCAAATTTCCCACTTGGTTCTTTTAAGACCATAAATAAAGGAGAAAACAATCTTCCGTCGGCACTGATAATAGGTGAAATTGTGTAGCTGTGCGTGGCCGAAGATATAGATTGTACAACACACTCAACTTTTTTTTTACCTTCCACTGCTATACTTCTTCCTTAATGCAGCTCAAATTGGATGTCACTTAGATATGTATTATAAAAATTTTGAATTCCGTACTGCTCTATCAAAGGCTTCACTTTACTGATGAAATCAACTGCTTTCTGCTTCAAAACAACACTATCTTATATTGATTTCCGTGTTACAAATGGAGTTTTTTTTCTCAAAACAATGCGATGAGCTTTTTAAATCTATATATCCATTTTCCGGAAGCTGTAAATACTATTTCATTGTTATTCTGATTCCTTGTAAGCTTCTAGAGCCCACCTACGGAGATCTCGGGCATGAATAATAAACCCAGTATTAAGAGCATCATTAAATTTTGTAATTTCAAATTCTGTTATTTAAAATAATTTTTTTCTTCTCTTAAAATTAAATTTATCCTGAAAAAAGATCTTCTCCTTTCGCTCCGCTGGGATTCGAACGCCAGGTCAACTGATTGCTTGTCAGGTGCT